>JAQQAE010001445.1:0-25505 GCA_029823295.1 Pseudamia nigra
TCTCTTGCAACGAGCCATTTTGCGGTCTTTACACACACAAATGGTGCGGGACTTGACTGGAATTAGTCCATATATAAAGGCGCACCGGATTATAAGGCGCAGTGCCATATTTGGACAAAATTGACGGCTTTTAGATGCGCCTTATAGTCCGGAAAATACGGTAATTGGCGATCGACCGACATGGGTTTTTCAGGACCGACACCGATTAGTAGCCAAGGAGACAGATAACTGACATTTGGAGCAGATGAATATCTGCAGTAAAAGCGTGAAAATTGGCGTACAAATGTTGACTACTACAAAGACTTAACTTTGTTTAAATGCCTAAAGCATGTTTATTTAACCAAATAGAAAATGAATAGCTCCAGAAGTGCATGGATCCTAGACTCAAATAATTGTAATCGTGAGCTGTAGAGTTTTTCCTGTGACTTTCACACAAATACACTCCACATTACATACATTCTACCCCATTGATAATATGTAGTCTGCTGAGAGCAGACTCAGCGAGCTAATGTTATGCTAAAAACTAGTCAGCCTTCATCTCTGCATACTTCCCTGCAACAAAATAAGACTGAATTGAATTTCTTACGCGCTGTCTGCAAATCTCACACACAGGCTTCTATAATCACGGACTGTTTCCACATCAATAAACCTCATTGTTTCAAGTAATTCACAGACATGTCTGGAGGCGCCATTAGCCTGGCGGAGCTGCCGCCAATGTTTACTCTGCTCGTATGTTATTCTGTTGCACACTAACGTTAGAAGTAGTTCTGGGATGTTCATTACAATTTCGTCAAAATTCCAAATATCGGCCTGGCCGATAATTGGTCAATCTCTAACAGTAATTATCTTAATTTATGTAAAATGTTTTCCGAAATTTAAGACTTTGCTGTGAGAACCCCTTCCACCAACACCTAAACCAAGAAAAACCCTGCCTTTGTATGAGTTTTAGTGCCAAATGTATGGCTTTACCTCCAGTGCTGCCTCATCTGCATTTACATTAAGGGCCCTCTTGAAAGGAGCCAGTTCATTTCAAGAGGTTTTATCATTCCAATACGTTTTCAATTAAAAGCCGCTTCAATAAAAGCCATCAAGCAATCTAGTATCTGCAATACAGGTCAGGTATTGAGTTTAAAAAAAAAAAAAAGCCAAGCCTTTCAGTTGGAGATAACAGAGATTTGAGATCAGAGAGTTTCAAAAAGGTCCCTTCATTTGGCAGCATTTGTTTACAACAAACATGAAGGGCATTAGCTTTACAGATATGTAGTTGTCAAGGATGTACACATTAGGTTCAATTTAACAGTTCACTTCAGTGAAAGTCTACTTTAATGGGGACGCAAACAGAAGGCTGATCATCTCAAAATTCAATATTTTACAGGATGTCAATGCCCATTCATGTGTATAATAGTTGACCGCACTGATTATGAATAACATAATTTCCATGTTGTTCACCATTCACTAGCATCTTTGAACATCGTTGCATCACATCCTGCCATGTTTAATTCAACTGAGGACTCACAACATGGCAGCATATTTACATTTTATACCTTGGCCCAATATTTCAGTCATTCAAGTGTGGTCAAATAGTCCATGTTTAATTAACAGACGTTAAACAAACATGATTCACATTTGTTTATGTTTCAAAATTCTGTAAATTTGTACCAAAGTGGGCAAAAGGCTGGGCACCAAAATGATTGATAGATTTTAGATCAATAATTACATTTATTGAAATACAACTTCATCTTTGTGTAGCGCCTAGAGATAATCGGCGATTATGATTGGCGCTATACAAATAAAGATTGTTTTCAGCAAAGTAAGAGCTCAGATTGCTCTACGATACTGATCATGTTCTATTCATTTTGTTTTTCTATTGACTTTGTTCAGTATTTTGTCCATGTCATTCTTTTGTTATTTTTGCGGGCATTTACAGAATTAAAATCAAGATCTGCAAGACCGTGAACCACAGACTATACCTGCATTTGTGTCTCGTCTTACATCATTTTGATCTTGTTGCTTTTTTAAATACAATCATCCTTCTGCACCTTCATTTTATCTCCTGGCATGTTTTTGCATATTTCTGGATTTCATCTTCACACACACACACAATTAAAACCTCAAATGATCATGTACTTTCTGAACCAACCACTAAAACAAGGTATCATGATAATCAGACATCCAATAAAATTTGTGGTAGTAAGACTCATCCCAGCTCTGAGTGTGTGCATACTGAATCACAATTTGCACAACTCAGATTTCAGCATGACGACCTTCCCAAATACAAGATGGCACAGTACTGGGCACTTTTCTGTTACTGCAGAACTTTTTTAAATGGAGGATCCTGAAGCCAACAGTGAGATCGGCGTGTACTGATGTGACACCAAGCACTTAAAGTGAGATGGCATGAATCTCTGCGATGACTCCTCTGAGGATTAAATTGACCAAGTATGCGTGACAAGCTGCAGAGTGAAGAAGTCCACAGAGTGCACACGCCGACATGCACGGTCCACCCTTGAAAACTAAAAGCCCACAAGTAGCGCTTCGAAATATCCTAGCTGAAAACAGATGGGACTGGTCTACCCGTACACTTAGGTGCACAAAGCAAAGGGAAATGATGTAAAAAACGGTTCTTAACTGGTGGGTCGGGGCCCACAAGTGGGACGTGCACTTATGTACGGTGTTACTTTTTATAGGATGTCAGACTTATTTTGATGCAGCATCTGTTGCCACCGTAACCCATGCATTTAACTGAAACATAACAGTTTACCTTATTTTGCATCACAATTTTCGTTTGTTACTATGCATCTCTTCATTTTCAGGATAATTTTGTTCTTTTCAGACTCATTTTGTGGATCGCGCCGTTCCCTTTTGTTTACTTAGCTGTTTACATTCCATTTTTGCTGTTCTTTCGTTTTGTTCATTTTGTTGCCCATTCTTTGTTTGTTTTGCTCATTTCCTTCATTGCATCATTTTCTCAATGTGTATAATCCATTGAAAATAGAGTCAAGTCATATACTTACCAATTAAAATACTGTACTTTGCCTGAATTGAATTAGATTAAAGTGGGTGGTGACTTGATAACCAGTGGAAAACATGAGTCATATGGTGAGACAGGTTGAGAAACACTGCACGAGAAGATATTTAGAGGAAGAAAACCTGTACCGTGCCTGCATTACAGTGTAAAAATGTGAGGAGCTTTGAGTCATGCCCATAAAGTTTTTTGCAAAGCCTTTTAATAAAAAGGTCATATCTAAAAAAAAAGAAAAAAAAAAAAAAGTGCAGTATCCTTGCATACAGTGTCGTTTTTATTCACTACATTGAGTCATTTCGTCATCTTTCTAACTTATGATTTCTTTCAACCTTTTTTGCTTCTTCCACATTTCAATTTTGCTTCCTTGTGTTCATGTTTGATCAGTTTTCTGAGTAGTCCATTTTGCTTCATATTTTGATCATTTCTCTCCCATTGTTAAATTTATTTTACACAACTTAATTGTGTGCCAATCGTTTTTACTCCCATTACTACCACTTATTTTGGGTCACTTGTATTTATTTTGTCAATTTTGTTCATTTTCCTGATTTTGCTTCCAATTTGTTACTTTTCTGAATTTTTGTAGTCAATTCTCTCATAAGGCTTGCCATTTTGTTCATTTCTGGTCTTTCATATATTGCACATTTTATTTGTGCTGGTCTTTCCTCAATTTGTTCATTTTTGGTCAAAAACACCTACTGACTTGCTGCCATTTGCCTGGATTTATTGTGCTTTTAAATGACATGAAGTCCACTCAAGGCAGTTTGTCACAAAACAAGTCAGATGTAAATCGAGTCCAGCTGCATTAATCTCCGTTTTGCACAAATGTGGAGTTCTTGCAGTTTGCTCTGTGGGACAGTTTTTGGGGTTTAGAGAAACGTCAGGATCCAAAAAGGTCTGTGGAACCTTCCATTTCTGTAGTAGTCATTCATGTTAATTTTCTTATTTTGTTGAAATTTATTCATTTTGTTTAATACTTTGTACATTTTATTACCCTTGTTCACTTTCTTGGTTGGATTGTTCATTTCATTCACTTTATAAAATGTGTCAATTTTCTTCATTCTGTTGGTCTATACATCACAATCATTTTCCTCATTGTTCATTTCTTTTATTTTGGTCATTTTAGTTTGTTAGCATGGTTTCTTCCTCATTTAAGTTTTGTTTGCCATTTTGTTCTAAGTTTTGTTCATCGACTTGTTAATTTCACTGATCAGTCCATTATTTAGTACATTTTTCTATTATTTCAGTCATTTCAATCCTCTTCACATTTGGTTTATTTTACACATGACAAATTTCATCTTTTCTTATTGCGTTAGTTTTTAAACACCAATTACGTTTACACATTGTTTATTTTTGCTCACATTGTTATTTGGTCTCTTATGCACATTGTGATTGTGTTGTGAAAGGCAGCGCTGGCATCAACATGTCTTCATTCACTTTCATTGTTTTACAGATCAAATTCATTTAAAGAATATGAACACCAAATTTCTCTTCCGAGTCTTGACCTCAAAGTACTTCAAATTTGAGGTATGCATATTTGACGGGAAGGAAACTTGACAGAAGTTGAGGCAAGTGAATATTTACACCTCAAAAAAATAATTTGATTTTGTAATGTGTATGTACCAAGGTTGCTCTCAGTAATTTTGAAAAGATGCAGGTGCTACGATGGGTTTTGTCTCGTTAGTCTTTTCACAGGATTTACCACAGAAGCAACTTCAAAATTTTCCTTACTGCTCATCTTAACAGTAGAAAAATGGCTGAGAATGTTACTAGTACAGTTTATATTAAGGGAACAGTTGATTAGGCTTTGACCCCAAGCAGTTCGCACTACAAAACTCTGAATATTTTCCTGTTTGAATGTTTTCAAACTTGATGAGAAACGAGGTGTCAGCACACATGCACCATTGTGTTTAATAAAGTTAGTCTAAAAGTCACCGAGCTGAAACACAGGCTGCGAGCAGAATAGTAATGTAGCAGCTCCCTCACGCCAACCGGAGTCAGAATAAAACTGAAAAATGATGCAATTCAGAGTTAAATTGGCAGCCTGCCTCCAAAGCAGAAGTGCATGATTCTCACAGAGTACTTTTAGAAAAAGGAATAAGCCAGCCATGTTAATAGAAATCTGTGAAGGAAAAAAAAAATTCACTAGAGTCTGCCTAAAACAAAATTCTGCTGGTAGGTTCATATTGCTCTAGAGACTGGAACACATGTTCATCAATTTCAACTTGTTCTACATCTCTGACTAGGGGCATTTTATTTTTTTTAATTTTGTAGCTCTGCTGCTGCTGTTGTTTAGTTACTGATACAAAATGCTCCTCGTCAAACGTAGCTTTTGTCATTAGGGTTAGGGGCTTAGGGTTTGTATGCAAAATAGGCAAGGGGCTTTTTAAAAATTGGGTTATTAATTTGGTTTATAACTTGTACCTTTGTTTTGCTGATTTTGTTCATTTTTGTTTATTCTGTATATTTGTTTCACATTCAGTTTACTTGTGGACATTTGGTTTATTTGTTTTGTTGACTATGAATCATTGTTACAATTCTGGTTTACCATAATGATTCTTAATTTTTGTGCATTTGAGGCTATTTTGATAATTTAATTTATGTATTCATTTGTCAATCTTTAACTTAGCATTAAGCTCAAAGTTCATTACTGTGCATCATCTTTTCCATTTAAAAGCAGCAAAAACATGAAAAATTTAGAACTTAGGGCTCAAAGACACGAAATAGTTTTTTGGAGCTTAAGATACTTTAGTTTGTAAAATGACCCCAAGAATGATTTAAAAAAAAAAAAAAGTACAGTACGTTTCCATGCCTCTCACTGGAGTAAATCAAACCAATATGCCAAATGCTGCACTGTCCAGGTTCAAGGACACTGCAATGCTGGCCTGTAGCAGTGACCTACACATGCAGAGGAGGGCCACCCTGTGGCCAACACACAATATGGATCCAATAAACACTTCTGTGCAGCATCCACTGATCTCAGACCAGAGCTCCACTGCAGAGGGGAGCGGCAACAAAGAAAGGGGGATGGGATGGATACTTAAGCAGGACAAAAGGGATAAATTTATTTTCCTCCCAGCTGGAGCCACCCACTGCATTTTAACCCAGTTCTGAGAGTGGCACACATTGCTGTGTGGAGCAGTAATGTGGCCTTTGGAAGTTCACTCACTGTCCTGTATTTTGCTCACTGTCAGCAGCCTTTATTTAGACAGGCAAATGTGGAGGCTGAATAAAACATGACAGCCACTCTCATCTCCTGTCCCTCTCAAGCACAGGGGCTGCTGAAAGTGTACAAGTTGCATAAACACTAAGGGAACACCTAAAAATGGAACCGATATATATAGAAAACAGGACCATGCAGATTCACCTATACACACACAGTATAGCTGTGAATACATGAAAGCTGGCAGAGACTACCAATCTGAACTTACAGTAGACATTGTTATATTACTGAAACCACTGCCAAAACATGAACACTAAATTGGAAAAAACAAGTCACTATTTTGAAGCCGATAGCCATTTTCCATATTACTTTAAAGGAGTCTTCGTGGAATCAATGAAACGTTTAAAATAGATGCAGCACAATCTCACCTGGTTTGTCACAATCTTTGCTTTATACATTTAAGATTGAGTGACTTTCACCTGAAGTACATAACAGATGACTACAGCATGACACACCACGTCTTTAAGCCTTCAGTGATCATTTCCACCTCCTTTTCTAGGCTCCGTCCCCTCCCCTTCTACTCACACACCCAGATGTCCTGTGTGCTGGCAGCCTCCTGCTAAATTAACTGGTCGGCTCTTAGCTGTTGGCTCAGCGATGTGTAATCTTTTCATGTCCCACCAGCTGATCATCACTCACAACTGCCAGCCAGCTAGAACTCATGTTACTTCCAAGGCCAAATTAAAAGAAAAAAAAAAACCTAGTTTCAATCCCTCATTTGGCTCGAGTTACTCAGTTTTTTAAGCCACAAATCTATAGGCAACCTCCCCCTTCAGCTGCAATTACCACTACACAGCATTATTTTTAAGTGACCCACCTTTTTCACCACTGCTTGCACTAAACTAACGCAATTTCCGTTTAATTACAGCCTTCTACTCACTGCAGGCCAAAACAACAAAAATTGGAGGTTTAGTTTAAGCACTGAAATGCATTTCTGCATAAAGTATAAGTCCACCACAAACACGTGGAAACGCATTGGTCATTTGCCAATTAACCCGTGTCCAGTACAATTCAGGTGCTTAATTGGCTAATTTGAGACACCTGCGTGGAACACTGTGGACACGGACACACGAGGCGGCTGCGTGGGTTAATTAAAATGCAATTACCTTTAAAAAAAAAAAAAATTAAGTGCTCCCACGTCCTGGTTGGAAACTGCGACCGAAGCAACTTCATGCTAGTTTTAAATAAGGCTACTAGCACAACGCGGTCTGCGCCACGTTTACTTCGCCAACTTGTCTTGAAATCGAGCTTTTGCGTATTTCGCCGTTTGCACATCTTTGTACTATGAAGCTGTTGAATGTAGCTGCTTGAGAGAAAGTAAGGTTACGGCTGAGAGGTGATACTTATTCGAACAAAGCGCCCGGGGCGGCGGCGGGGGCCTCCGGTGGCTGTGCTAGCTAGCGTCAGGAACGTTTTAAAAACACACCCTCAGCTCTTTTTAAGCCGCGGTTGTTACGTTTCTACATCATTCACTTCTTACCTTGAGATGTTGAACCGGCGCCGCAGGGTTATTTATCTACGTCTGAGGGTAGACATCAAACTTTGGTCGCAGTCTGTCCGCGGTAGAATAGGGGGAACTGGCGCGAACACGGCCACCATTAGTAAAGTAATTAGAGCCTCAGCCAATCAGAATCCTCCAAAGTTTACAACCCGGAAATGGGCAGTTAAGTGATTGATTTGCTGCAGGTGTTCTTCTCGTGCAGCGTTTCACAGGTAAATGAAACGGCGCCGGAGCTCGCGCCTTCCTCCTGCTGGCTCCTCGAGCACAATGTCATCACATCCCTCCGTGCACGGTTCCGTTTCACTACTGTAACAAATGTACAGTACTGCAAGCTGTGTATGATTTATAGTAAAGAGAAAAAAACCACCGGATTCAAAAAGCACGTTATTATTATTTTTGAACAAAAGCAGTTATTTGAACAGGCTTCTCCACACCACAATAAAGTAATGCATGGACCCGCAGAAATCAGCAGAGCTTAAATATCATCCAGCAACTCCAAGTAACACACAACATTATTATGGCTTTGAGAAGCATAGGACACAATGGATTTTAGTTTTACATGCGTAAATTAGTCACTTTACGAGCGCGCAACGCGTTACATTTGTGTACATGCAGCTACGTTAAATGAAAGCAAGTTTTAGAGGTTTGAAAAAATAAGAGCTCTGATTAAAATTCGTATTCTGTGCAGACTACAGCATGTGTTATTGCATGAGGAATGCCACGTAGACTGTAAAACAGTGGATGTTCTCTGCGTTTTTAAACAGCCTGCGCAGTATTAAAGCGCCATATAAACCTGTGTTTCTGGATACAAAATGGGAAAAAAAAAAATTTAAACTGTGAGATTTTGAAAAGACCCCCATGTGCTGATATAGCCCACTTCTCCTATTCTGTAAGTACAGTCACCGTCGAAATTCACTCGTCAGTGGAAACATGAATGCATCACAGTGACTGTCCTATCCTGTCGCCTTCACATGCAGTAAAATAGCCCACAGTGAATCCACTCACTGTGCTCAAAGAACAGGCTTTCAACCCAAGAACCATCTGAAATGCTTCAGGTGAATGAGCAAATGTGTAAAAATATCTTACCGTTTCTACAAATGAAAGTTATGGACGTCCTTAGGCAAACAATCTCTGAATCAAACACCTGGCCAATAGCTCGTAAAATGATGGATTCCGCTCTGTCTTTAGTTCAAACTTGGAAACATAAAAGCCAACACAAACAAGATAAAATGAGGAAATGAAATATTTATTAAATCAAAACACAGAAATGGGTTCCTTTCAGCAAATGCATGAAACAAAAGGAAAAAGGAACAGAAGAAAGAAAAGGAATCAAATAATGAAAAAAGCCGGCTTCTGCCTGTCTCGCTCTTTACAGGTGCGCCACACAAATACGCGACATCACTGAGTGGAAACCAATGCAACGAGGAGGTTGTCTTTAAAAGGAAGATAGTCCTGCCGGCAAATATATAGGGCCGTATCACAGCGTGCCTATACCTCTCCGCTCTCCCCGTTTCATCCATTCAACCTACACATGAACACGCATTGCACGCGGAAGTATACGCAGAGTGGCTCCATCCACCGCTTATGCACACGCAGCCTCTTCAACACCATTGGCTCGGGCGCGCGTCTCCATATCAAAAGATGCCATTCGTCCTTTTCCCAGTCACTCAAGACGATCAAGCATTTTTCCTAAATATGGCATTTGAAGTCAAACGTCGCCTTGCGGTGACGAGCAGGCGGGAATAACAGTGTATTTCTGTGCCCCCCCCCCCCCTACAAATGTGTTTCATGCAGCAATTACACTCATTGTCTAAGTCATATTTATGTTTTGCTGTGATACAAAAGGGAGTAGATTGCACATGTGGTTACAGATGAGACAGTAACTCCTTTACTGAGCACAGGCACGCGTCATTTGCAACATTTACTGCCCCATTTCTGTCTAAAACCCGCAGAATCACAGTGGCGCACAATGCAAAGCTCCGGATCCAGCGGCTTTCAGCACCGCGGACAGCGCTCGGCTCCGGTACAGTGTAAGAGCTCTGAGCTCAGCCTTCCCGCCTCCCACCGTCTGCCACAAACACTCACAGTCAATGGTCAGCACTCGACCTACACACCACACACACACGGATTCACTTAGACTCCAACTGCCTGTGTTTGAGCTCGGGCTGCAGTATTTGATCAGCGTCAGGACAATGCACACTCAGAAGATAGTATGAGTAAGAGTGGGTGCAGCTTTAGTCCATCCCATGCATTTCTGTTGTCGACTTTTTCTCAGAGGGTGGAGCAACAGTTAGACACATGGATCCAAGGGAAAATGAGACTGATCTTCCAGCAGGAGATTAATTCACAGAACGTGTAGGCTCTGGTAAAAACCTATGGTGGTTTTACATTTATGATCTTACAACAGGAAGCATAATAGGATCTGGCTTAAACAAAATCTACCCCTCCTTTAATCTCCATCTTATCATGGCGGAGGGGTTTGCATGCCTGAGTGATCCTAGGAGCTATGTTGTTGGGGGCAATTCGCCCCGGGTAGGGTCTCCCAAGGCAAGTTGGTCCTTGGTGACAGGTCAGACCAAGAGCGATTCAGAAGACCCTCATGACTGTGCCTTCGTGTGGGCCCCCCACCTGCAGGAAGGGTGGTAAGGGTCTGGTGCTGCGTGGTTTGGGTAGCAATCAGAGGCGGTGGACTGGGTGGTCCAATCCCTGGTTGCCAAAACTAGCTCCAACTGGCAGGAAGCCCTGGGGCAGACCCAGGACACACTGGAGGGACGATGTCTCTCAGCTGGAGTTGGCCTGAAGGACCCTCCAGAGGAGATGGATGGGAAGAGGGAAGCGTGGGCTTCTGTGCGTAGGCTGCTACCCCCGCCACCCGGATAAGTGAAAGGTGATGGATTTAACAGAATCTAGCCATACGGAGCCTAATGCTTCACTTCACTGCCATTTGTGAATTTTCAATCAAACAATCAATACAGTAACAATAAATCCATATGTACTGTACATACACTACCAATCAAAAGTTTGGGTTCACCTTCTTCACACACCTTCAGTGTTTTTCTTTATTTTAACATTTTTAACATTAACGAAGACAGTGAAATAACATAAATTGAATTATGGAGTACATTAAAAAATGTTTAACAACTCAAAGCATGGTTTATGATTTAAATTGTTCAAAATATCCATGTTTAGCTTTGATGACAGCTTTGTACACTCATAGCATTCACTCATCAGACTCACAGGCTTGTCACGTCACAGGTCTGCCTTGTCAAGAGTTAATTTGTGCCATTTCTGTAGACGTCTGGTCATCTTGTGAAAGGAAGCGAGGTCGAGTCACCAGCCCTGTGAGTGCTACTACAACTACTGTACAAACCCATGTCATGACAAGAAGCATTTAAGAAGAAACACAGTCCATTATTCATTTGTGAAATGAAGGTCCAGCAATCCTACAATCTCACGAATGTTGTATGTGTCTCCAAATGCTTTCACCAAAACCATCAAATGTTACGTGAGGTGCAGTAAATTGGCAGTTTCTTATCCTCTGCAGCTTAGGTAGGTCTCAGTCATCCTTCCCTGGTGTGGTCCTCATGAGAACCAGTTTCTGTAAAGGGAATGACTTTACCCAAAACAGAAGAGAGACGAGTATGAGATGAGACACGGAAAATAGCAAGAAATGGCAGTTTAATCTTGCAAGATGAGAGCAGTTACATATACAACCATCAGCACAGTCGCACATCAAGGCTCAAGTTTAAGATGGGGACGCACCATCTTTATATGAAAAACGGAGATGGATTCCACCCACATAGCCAGACAAAAAGTCATATATCTGTACCGTAGTTTGAGGAAGTCTTCGACGTGGTCATGTCAAAGCGACAGGAAGCATCAGTTTACAGAAGTACAGAGTTCACTTTTGGGTCAACACACGAACATGTGCATTCACAATAAATCAAACTTGTTAGGTCCTTGAAGTTAGGTCCCATAACCTGAAAGAGAGGTGGAAGGAAGTGGGCGTGACAGGCTCTTGATATGGATTTGTACAGTAGTTGTAATGACACTAATAATATTATTGCACACAGTTTTCCTCTGCTGAAGAAAACTGATCGTCTGAAGCAGATTAACAAGACAAGAAATGCCACGAACCGACTTACCTCATGAATCTGATGAGAAAATACCACGAAATGAAACTTAGACGTCTAAACAGTATGTGAATACAACAACATCATTGTAACACCAAACGTTATGAATTTCTTTTACAGCTTTATTTTTTGGCAACTGGCATTTGGAGCATATTCAAAGTTGTTGAGATGTGTTGTCATAATGAAGAGTTACAGTGAAAGTGAAAACCGGCCCTTCCATTTCTGACCCACGAGACCTCATTTTGGGGATAAAAAATGCATTACAGTCAACGGCAAGCGGCAGATAATTTCAGATAATGTCAAATTAAAATAATCTTACAAGAAAAAAAAGCAAAAGTTTGTTGTAAAACTGTTAAGATATGACTGTGAAAAGCCCTACTTATAGACTGCAAACAGAGTCTATTCAGAGCTGCTCGTCATGTTCAGGTGCACATGAACAGACCTGCAGTGACTTTCACCTCTTTCACTGGTTTATTTTCAAAAAGAAAGGTTAATTAGTCGTTATTTCATATAGCAACATACATCATGTAAGATGGAAAATAAAGTTGTCAAAAAACTAACTGGTATTTTTCTATTTGTGCCAAAAATGGTGACTTTCTTGACTTGTGAAACTGTCTTAAATAGAAAAACATACTGTATGTGTAAATCGTGGCATAATTCGTTGACCAAATGCATATTTTTTTTATCGTTAGGTCCCATAACCTGGGAGAGAGGTGGAAGGAAGTGGGCGTGACGGGCTCGTTGTATGGATTTGTACGGTAGTTGTAATAGCACTAATAAAGCTGTTGCACACAGTCGTCCTCCGCTGAAGGAAGCTGACGTTCCACAAAGCGACTCACCTCATGAATCCGATGAGAAAACACCGCGAGTCTGCAAAGCTGACACCGAAGCTAAACGCGGCCACTTTGGACGACCAGAAAATGTAAAACTTTTTGGCTCACTGCTTCATTCTGCATGTGTTCTTTCACAGTTTGGACGTTTCCACTGTGAAAACGCAATGCTGGAAATAATAAAAAATAAAGAATAAACCCCTGAAGGAGACAGTGTGTCCTAACGTTCCACTTGCACTTTCCTGGCACAGATACAACAAAACATTTTATCTGCGAATGTCATATAATCTGAATTTACACTGCATTGCTGAACATTATGAATTCAAAATGTCTCCAAAGCTGCTGAATGTTGAATGTGTGATAATGTTAGTCTCTTCACTTGGGTAACAGTGTATATTT
The DNA here is from genome assembly GCA_029823295.1 of Pseudamia nigra. Taxonomy (NCBI): domain Eukaryota; kingdom Metazoa; phylum Chordata; class Actinopteri; order Kurtiformes; family Apogonidae; genus Pseudamia; species Pseudamia nigra. The sequence continues at coordinate 13,109 of JAQQAE010001445.1, forward strand.
TTCAGCCTGATGCATGATTGTTGTACTTTTATTCTTCTCGTCTGTATTGCAGTGTAGTTTCTGGGACAAAGCCTGCAAGGTCATTATGCAGCTACAGCTGGAAATCTGATATACACTGCATCAGGAGCATTTTACTTACTTGCTAAATGACTTAAAATATAAACACATGAGGGAATAAAGGCAGACTAAAAGTGGCTTTAGGATGTTTCTTATCATGTTTAGTGCCACTAATTGGCATAAATTGGAGTACTTTGCTCAGTGCTTTCGTTCAGGATGTAAAAACTGAAAACTAAGCTTTCAAACTGCAGAGTATCTTCCAACACCAATTGACAGAAAATGAAAATCTAACGAAGACAAAGAAGGCTGAATTTAGTGCCTGTTAAGGACACTTACCTCATGCTATTTAACCAATAGACCAAGTTTTACCCCTGCAGAAAATTGTGCTTAAAGTGTCAGTTTTAAAAAATGGAGATGTGTTAATCAAACATTAAAGAGAATTCGACTGAATCTAATTAACTGTACAGACATATAGGCCACTGCTTCTGGGTATTAAGAATAAAGTAGACTGTAATTAAAATGACAACCAGAAGTGGGAAGTACAGGTACCTACAGTAAGTACGTGATAGAATTTTGAAGTATCTGCATTTATTTTTTGGACTTTTTTTTTTTACTCTTACAAATATGTCTGTGCCGCTTTCTGTTTCTCGATAGATGCACTGGATTTTATTCCTTTTATTCATTTTTTTTGGGATGGGAGAGTCTCGCACGTCTTCACAACGCAGAGGCTGATCTCACGTTAACGCAGCGAAACATGACCTTTTGTTTCTCAATCGCAGCAAAAAACACTAACCAGTCTAAGCCAAAAACGCTGCAAAATTCAAAATGAGATGCACAAACAACAAGACAGATGAAACACAACGGAAGTTTCTTAAAAAAAAAACCAAAAACCTAATGACAAGTGATATAAAAGATATAACGGGACACAAATATGTAACAAAATACACCCGTAGTCTCTAATTTTGTTAGTTTAAGCCACGTGTCGTGTGACTCATCATTGAATAAGACAGAAACAATGTTAAAGACATAATAAACCGAGCTGGGATACGTTGGAGTGAACAGGCTACAGATTAGGAAACAAATCTTATTTAATGAAGGAAAGTCACTAAATCAGGGTTATTCCACCAAATATTGATTTCTGAACTCTTCCTAAATTGGAACATTAGTATTGTGTTGTTTAAAAATGAACTTTTTTTTCCTTGCATTATTTGAGTCTGAAAACACTGCATTTTTTTTTTTTTTTTTTTTTTGTATTTTGACAATTTGTTATATTCTGTAAATAATGCTCTATATGACAATATATATCTTTGGAGTTTGGGAGAAATTCAATTCAGTTGAACGTGCGTGGTGTCGATCATAATCCGAGATGTTCTCCAGCCGCTTCACCGACATGTCGTCAGCGGCTCAGAGGATAAAACAAAAATGATCGTTTTACTCAAACACATACAGTCCTTTGAGAAACAGATCACTTTGCAGCCATCTTTATATATTTTTTCAGAACTGTATATATATTATATACATAAGCCAAGTCTCTTATGAGGATAAAAACTTGTGGTTCACGGTCACTTTGGGCCCGTTGACATGACGACCGAAATCCGACAACTACGAGTAACCAGATAAGTTGAAGAATAGAATTTGTTGCGTTTACATGCACTTCAGAAATGCAATAAAAAAACTGTGGTTTACACGTTTCAGTCCGTGATCAGATTTCTTTCAGAGTGTGGACTGTACGTACGTCGTGACGTTCTGTGTTTCTTCTGTCCAGGAGATGGAGGATGTTGAGGGTTTTATTTTATTTAACATGAAAATAATATCCAGAAGTTTAGACTTTCTCTGCCGCACGCTTTGTTCATTGTTTTTTTTCTTCCGCTCACATTGTGTCTACGTCACCTCTATTTCCCATGATTTTTTTTCTCCACATGCGCAGATGTGAAAGACTAGATACAGTATCTGATTAGTGGGTGGAAATCCAGGTGTGGTAATCAGATTCCTCAAAATCAGATACAGTAACTGCTGTTATCGGATAACTCTTATCAGATTACGCTGTTTACATGATAACTCCAGAAATCCGATAATGATCCGAGTTCTCCTGTGCACGTCGACGTTAGGTCACTGCTACATGCTGATTAGAGTCAATGTGTTTTTGCTAAAGCGTAAGAAAATTATTAGCTTAAAAGTTGAGCAATACATTACCTAGAAATATTTGGTGAACTTGAACAGAGCATCAGCTGAGTCTTGCTGTCCATGAAGCGATGTGTGTGAGGAACGTCGCGTGTGTGTTTGAATGGAAGTAAAGGTTCAGTGAAGGCAGCGAGGACGTCCGATGAACACTCTGGATGCAACAAAAACCTCTGAAAACAGTCCACGCGTTGGCTAGTGTCCAAAACCACCCGTGACACGGTGCAAGAATAAAAGTGGTTTCATTCTTCATCACGACGATGCTCCAGCTCACAGAGCACTCAGTAAAACAAATCATCCCACTCCATATTCACTGATCTAGCATCGTGGGACTTTTGAATTAAATTTCCATTTTTTTTTTTTTTTTTTTAACAAAGCACAAACAGGACAAACTAGACAACAATATTTTCCACCCCACAACCCTACAAAAACCCCTGTCATTCAACAATTTGTCTGTCACAGATATTAACAGTGCTCTATCCAATGCATGAAGAAGAAAATAAGAGACAGAATTACGAGCATTCATAACTCAAACTGTAGTCCAGGTACTCTGATGTACAATACTTTTTTAATTAAGAAATGATGAAATGCCTGCAAAAAACACAAGTAAATCTGGAGTAAGTGGAGGTCAAGGGTCAGGCCACTACAGTGTCATTATCTTATGCATATACCTGTAAGGAAGACATCAAAAAACATCTCCATATTACATTAAAATTGTTTTCGAACCCTCAGGCTTCAAAAATAAATAGGACGTCTCTAATCCAGGGATCTCAGACTCGTTGAAACCCTGCAGGTTTTCTTTCCGTCCGGTCTCCACCTGGTAGAGCCCCTCCACCTGGAAGATGTTAACGTCATCTTCTGAGATTATTCACCAGAACTCAGTCCCGGGTAGTTCCTCCGTCTTTCAAGGAGGATGGAAGAGCTGCTTTTACCTGCGCAGAGATAGAACTTACAATACGATAAGAATTGTTCACAATAATCCACCATGGCCTCATCAACGAGGAGCTGAAGTTCCTACATATCAGTTTGACCTCTGGGCATCACTCGTCCTGTTAGTATTTCATGGGCTGATCGACCTCTTATGCATATTAGGGCAAGAGAAAGTTAGGAAACCCAGTCCATAAACTGAAGAGAATTTCTTAAATGTTCCCCATTTTGGAATATATCTTGGAATAAAAGTTTAGCCACTAGCACCTGCCTGTCTAAAGGGAAAAGTCTCTAACCACACGGAGAACATGTCTACAATAACTTCTCCACTATTTGTATCCACTGGTTGGGGTCAAGTCAGTAAAATCCATCATTAAATGTTGAAATGAGCACCTTTTACAAACAGTTTCTGCAAATGTACTGAGTGCTATGAAATCCTATTTTTTTTGAATGAAGTCACTCATACCCCCGTTTTGACACATGATTCAATCCATGTGACACTTTGGTCAGACAAGGATACAGTGGGTTAGAAGCCATGATCTGTCTCGCGGAAACTCTCCAAACCCCTTCAGAATCGGCTGCTGTTTCCACAGGAGTTTCCATAGATTGAAGATCTTCAACAGACATGTTCGGATCAAAGACGGGTTGATTAACAATGTCAAGAACAGACCTTTGATGGCATCGCTGCAGATTGTGCAGCTGCATCAGCATAAAAAGTTCCTTTAGCCATTACTCAGAATGAGCCTCAGGAATAGCTTCAAGAAGATAGCTGACTAATCTGTGATGCTGAATGGATGAAAGTAAGAAAAATCCCTCATTTTACACAGTGTTTCAACATTATGTACAACTACAAAAACATACCTACTATCAGTGAAGACATTCACAGATTTTCCCAGTTGCCAGGACACAAGCTTGAATCCAGGCACAGAGTTTTACTGCCTGGGCTGACGGATGATTCAGCAGTCGTACAGATTCATCCACCGTGGCACAGTCAGCAAATCCATCCGAGCAGATCATCAACATCGGTTTGTGCAGAAAAGATTGTCACAGGTCAATAGGTCACAAGAGGAGACGCTGAAACAGGAAGGAAGACCCCTCACAGGTCATGAGAGTTTTTGTGGGCGATAAGCCACAGGTTTTAAAATGTACCATCATGCTTTTGTAACACGGCTGCAGTGAACAACATTCTTTTCATTCACTGTCAAAGTTAAGGCCTTTTCACGAACCTGTAACTAACGCAGGCGCAGAAGACAACGCTTCATTTCATGGAATAAAGTCGTCAGTCGCGTTACAAGCCCAAGACAACTTGTCATGTGCTGCCAGTCGAGTCATACGCGTCATGTCGGAAAGTGGTTCCACCAGCTCGGTCGAATCACACACGGACTGTCGACATTCATCATTTGTTTTTCTGCTTTTCATCTGTGCTTTACCACTCATTTGCTAATTATGTGAGATCTCATATTGTAAATAGTGCACATGTTGTTTTACCAATTGGTGTTTTCAAGCGACTCTTCGGGATGCCACACATTTCAATAATGCGTCCTCAGGTGTAGAGCAAATTAACAAACATCCACACACGGTATCACGATGCTTTCTTTTGGAAAAGTGAATCCAGCCAAATCCATAACCTTGAGGACATCTTGTCCATTTATGTTTTTTCTTTGCAAGTAAAGTCCCCACTTCAGAGTGTTCAAATCTAAACCCTTTAAAATGTAGACATCATTTTAAACAATAATAATGACTTCACATGACAAAAATTTCCCCAAATTGAGTCCAATCCCCTGTTAACAGTCAGTGCAGTTAATTTTCCACTTACGGTAGGAAACGTCCTTTGTCAAGACCCGTTCAGCCTGGAACGTTTGGGAACCAAAACTCAGTAGGACCTGCAAGTATGTCATGGACGTTTTAGCACCGTGGACACCAATTTGGATCAATGGACACACACGCACACACACACACACACACAAAAAAATCACTGAATTGGGGTTAAAGGCAAATATACGGTTACATCTGTGAATAAGACGTCAGACGTACACGTGTCCAAACCTGGGCCCTGCTGTCGGCCTGAACAAAACTCATCCACAGCTTATAGGTTTAGAGTTTTCCATTTTACTCTTATTTTCAGTTCATTGGATGTTTTTTTTTACAAAACTGAGCAGGGGTAATTTTAGGAAGGTGGCAGGACAGGCAGAGAGCTGGTGTTTACAGCTACAATCTGAATTTTCCATGTTTAAAATATGAGAAGGATCCATTTCCTCGTCATCTTGGAGACAAAAACCGGATGCAACCATATTTGTATGAAGGGCGGGGGTGCATGCAGAATGAACCGAGAGCTTTAGTCCAGGTCCTGCAGGCCTTCGGACACACTAAAAACCTCACCGAGCAGTGTTGTTCTCAGGTAAAACTACGTCCACACTGATTAAATACAAGATATGAAGGTCCGACTTGATCGGAAGGCGAGTTACCGTAGCAACATGTAATCGCAGTGATATGCTGGATTATTTTGCTGTAATATGACGTGGGTGTGGCGACACGGTGGTAGGCAGCGCTCGTGCCTCACAGCAAGGTAAGGTGACATTCTAAATCATTTTTAGAACTAATTTCATTTCAGTTTATTAACATAACTTCCGTTTTGCGGCGTTTTCGTGGGTCTTGGAACGGATCAATGGGTTTTACATGTATTCCTACGGGAAAACCCGTCTCATCCGGAGCGGATTAAACTGGTATGATGAGGTTCCACCGTACATGGAGAAAGTGGGAGAGCCAGGAAGGTTTGTATTGTGTTTTCCCCTTAACAATTAAAATCCTCATTTAAAAGCTGCACACTGTATTTACTTTGTGTGATATTGAACATTGTTGGATGATCTGAAACGTCCACGTGAGCCAAACCAGTGCGGAGGCAAACCGTTTCCACAACACTGTAAACCAGGCAGCCTGAGTTCTGGATTCATCCCGAGCCCAGCCTTCAGGACAAACAGCTCAATGCAGCGCCGCCGTTTATGATTTTAAATAATGCACATGTCAAACCTACACTGTTAAATAAAAGGGAGTGGGCGGAAAAAGACACGCAGATTAAAATCCATCTTGCTAAACGGGACTTGGGGGCGATACGTCTCCACGACAGCACATTTAAAAGTTGCTGCTCCAGTTTCTGGTGGTGGGGAAGTTATTCATGCCCCACAAATATCAATTAGATCATTAGCATTTAGATAGCGCAGAGGAATTCTTTAAAATGAAAGAGAACACAGACCTATTGGCCTTATTTTTAATGGCGATTTGTAAAAAGTGTGCCTCAAAAGAATGTCACGCAGGCCCGCCCGCGAGCTAGATTATATTTAAAAGATCAGACGCCGGGAAGGATCCATGAATCAGGATAAATCAGGGAACGGGAGGAGCGCCAGGATCTCTGAAAGTGGACGTGAGGCGGGAACGGAGCTGAGGTTACGCCACGTTCCACATGTCTGTTTGTTTGCTATTATATTATTGCTGCTTGTTTTTAAAATTTTTGTTCAATTTCTTCATTATTTTGTTCATTTTCTTCATTGTTTTGTTAATTTTTGGTCATTTTTTCCATTACTTTCTTCATTGTTTTGTTCACTTTTGTCCATTTCCTTCATTATTTTGTTCATTTCCTTAATTATATTGTTCATTTTCATACATTGTTTCATTATTTTGATAAGGCTGGTGTTGCTCATATTGTTCAATCTTATCCATTTTTTGTTATTTTGTTCATTATTGTTCATCAATGTCATTATTTTCTTCATTTTTTCCATTATTTTGTTGACTTTTGTACATTTTTTAAATTATTTTGTTGACTTTTTTCCATTTTCTTCATTATTTTGTTCATTTTTGTCTCTTTTCTTCATTATTTTGTTCATTTTTTTGATTTTCTTCATTATGTTCTTCATTATTGATTATTTTTGTCACTATTTTATATCATTTTGTTTATTTTTCATCATATTTTTATTATGTTGATTATTTTGTTCATGTTTGTAAATTCTCTTCATGATTTTGTTCATTTTGTTTTCCTGCTTTTCCTTTTTTAATAGTTTGTCAATTTTTCAATAATTTTCTAAATTATTTAGTTCATTCTTTTGTCATTGTGTTACTATTTTGTTCAATTTTGCTCATTATCTAGACTATTTCACTCATTTTCTTCATTATTTAGTTACTTTGAATCAATTTTCTTCATTTTGTAAGAATTTTGTTCATTTGGATTTCTGCTCAGCTTTTTCATAATGTAGCTCCCTTTTCATAATATTGCTTATTTTGTTCATTTTATCCCTTTTCTTCATTATCTTATTCATTCAATTCATCACTTTGCTCATTTTGATTGCTTTTTTGGATTTATTAATGAATAAATAATAATCATAATTGACAGGATGTGTGTATTTATATTTTCCGGACACTCAAAGACATTGATTGCATGATTCATTCACACGCTGGTGGTGATGAGGTGCATGTGGAAGCGCAGCCGCTCTGGGGCAGACGGGCCGAAATCCGCACCGACGGCCTCTCGGGCCAAACGTCCATTCATTCAGACAGAGCGGGATTCGAACCGTCAACCCACCTGCTGAGCCACCACTACATTTTCATAATGATGTTGTTCATTTTATTGGTTTTTTAGCTCTTTTGTTGGCCATTTTCATGATTACTTTGTTTATTTCTTCCATTTTTTGTCATTAGTTTGTAAATATTTTTCTACTTTTTATTTATTTATTATTTGTTCAAGTTATTGCTTATTATGCTTATTCATTTTTTAATCATTTTTCTTCAGTTTTGTTCATTTTTTGATCATGATCCAGTTCATTCTCGTCAATTCATGTTGTTAAAGTTTGTTCATTTTCATTATGTTATTGTACTATATTGCTACTTTTAATTCATTATTATTTTTTTCATTTTTCTTCATTTTCTTCATTATTTTGTTCACTTTTGTCCATTTTCTTCAGTATTTCGTTCATTTTATTCACTATTTACATCATTTTGTTTACTTTTTGGATGGTACTGTTCGGTCATTCCTTAATCATGGTGTATTTTGTGTATTTCCTTCATTATTTTGTTCATTTCCTTAATTATATTGTTCATTTTCATACATTGTTTCATTATTTTGATAAGACTAGTGTTGCTCATATTGTTCAACTTTATCTATTTTTTGTTATTTTGTTGATTATTGTTCATCAATTTCATTATTTTCTTCATTTTTTCCATTATTTTATTCACTTTTGTACATTTTTTTCATTATTGTTCACTTTTTTCCATTTTCTTCATTATTTTGTTCATTTTTGTACATTTATCCATTGTTTTGTTTATTTTTCCATTTTCTTTATTACTTTGTTCATTTTTGTCCATTTTCTTCATTATTTTTGTCATTTTTATCTGTTCTCTTCATTATTTTGTTCATTTTTGACTCTCTTCATTATTTTGTTCATTTTTGTCCCTTCTCTTCACCATTTTGTTCATTTTTGTCCGTTTTCTTCATTATTTTGTTCATTTTTTTGATTTTCCTCATTATGTTCTTCATTAATGATTATTTTTGTCACTATTTTGTATCATTTTGTTTATTTTTTGATCATATTTTGCATTTTTTTATGACAGCATTGCTTATTTTGTTAATTTTTGTTCACTTTCTTGATCATTTTGTTCATTTTTGTAAATTCTCCTCATGATTTTGTTGTTCAAGTTTGTTAATTTTTTTTTGTTATTGTGTTATATTGTTCCTTTTAATTCATTATTATTTTTTCAGTTTTTCTTCAGTTAGGTTCACTTTTTATCCATGTGTATTTTATTGATTCATTTTAACCTATATTGCTGTTCTTATACATTTCATCATCATTTAGAGTTAAATATGTTAAATATTGTGATTTGTGGATTGAATTTTAGTTAAAGGATGAAGATTTTTGAGTCTAAACATAACTATTTTTAGGTCCTGAGCTGGAATACTTGCAAAATTCAGACTTGTATTACATTATCTACCCAGAGATGTAGTGAAGAAAATCTCCAGTCGATACTTCAGGCTGGGGTCGAATAAATACAAATTAAATTTGATGCTTCTCGGGAGACTCGGCCAAAGACAGCCTTACTCGGCTCCTGGAGCTCCGGTCCAGCTCCGTGTCGGTCCTGTCAGCGTGCTCCCGGCCCGGCCCGGCCCGGCCCGGCCCGGGGGGGGGGGGCCCTGGAGCCTCCGTGGACACAAAGAAACACTGAGGCTGCTGTTGAAAGTGACAAAATGATGGTTTTCAGGATCAGGATATGTCATATGAGCAGGGATTTGAGGAGATTCAGCAGGTTTAAATATTTTCACACACACGAACCAGCGGACGAACATCGTCGTCCTCTTCCTGTTTGCTTGAGTGACACTTCCTGTTTGCTTGAGTGACACTTCCTGTTTGCTTGAGTGACACTTCCGAGGACACGACCGTTTACGCCGCAGCTTTTTTTATTTTAGGCCATTTTTTTTGGTTTGTCATGCACATTATTTGCTTGTTTGTTGACACTTGTTTTCCCGCATCACTTCCTGGTTTTTCACCTGAAGCCAGCTGCTGGGGCGGGCGGGCAGGCTGTTGGCCACGCCCACAGTGAGGTGTGCTGGGGGCGTGGCCTTGAGGGAACACCTTTTAAAGAGTTCAGCAGGAAAAAATCAGAGCAGAATTAAAGCCAGTTAAAAATCAAACTTGCTCATATCATCATGTGAAATACATCAGTTTTTAGCTAAAGACGTCTCGTTTATGGAACCGCTTTCATTTTTTCCCCCTAACACTTGTCGAAAGTGTGATTTTACAATTTTAGCACCTCTCATTTCTCTGTTTTTTTTTTTCAGAAGTTACTCCTCATTTTTTATGTGTTGAGACAAAACTGGATGATCAACTTAAAAGTTCTAACCGTGTAGTTTATGAATTGAATGCCACAAGTGTGCAAAGCTGTTATTAAAGCTCACGCTACTTCAACTTCATAGTTTGGACGTTTTCAGTATTAAAGTATGATGTTGAAAATAAAAGAATAAGGAAAAAATGCTTGAAGTGGCATAAGTATATTTTAAAGAAGCACCAATTTTACCTTTGCTTTGTCCAAGGATACATGAAATACAGTAGAAATGATAAGCTCATAGATGCACGTTTGACTTCCAGATGAGATTTTGTGTGTATCTAATGCTTCCATTTATTGGCTCAGAGGAAGGAGTGACACGGCTTCCGATGAACAACCGATGCCACAAAACATAACTCTGTAACAAAGACCACTGTGACATCACCGAAAAGCTTAGAATCTCTTTTTTACCTGACCTTTTACAGCGTGTTGATGCGATTAGTGCCTCTGGGAAAACAGGAAGTAAAAATGGCCTCTTCAGGAGGAACGAGTACTCTAAGAGGATTATAAGACAACAAAGTGTACTTCAGAGATTAAATGAAAACTAAATGTTCTTCTGTGGAAGTTTTATTTTCATGTGCATTCACCGGTTTTTCTAACTTGACGCTGTGGAAAGTCATGCATTCATCCACCAAACGTCTAATTATGAAGTGCATCTATAGTGCGAATGTTTATATACTGTATATTCAGAGTTCAGCTGACTTCAGGGAGCGCTGGAAAGTACATTCAGCCACATTCATTTACACTTTTACATGCAATTATAGTGTTGACTGCGTTGATGCACTTAAAAATATGTGACTCCAACAAAATGAGAAAGAAAGTACATTTAAGGACATGTATTCAGTGGTTGAAGTAATCCTACTGAAACTCGAAGTTAAGAACATTTTTTACACATCACAGAAAACAAAAAGACGAGTACAAAGATTATGACAGGACAAAATGTACACACTCAACATACATAATACAACAATACAAAAGTCAACACTCAGGTCATTCAACATGTGCTTGGTCTCGGAGACGTGATACAAGCTGAAATCAAAACGAATTATAGCAATAATGTCTTAATGGCTTCGATGATGTTGTTCTGTTGTTGCACAGTTACGATAAATGAGCTTTCAGTTCTGAATATGAGCTTTCATATTCAGTTCTGAATATGAACCAGCACAGAAGAAGCTACACAGTCACCTTGGTACCGAATAAATGTTCTTCTGAATCCAGTGGTGCCAAAACGAAACAACTGGATCGTTGACACTGTTCAAGCTTCAGGTTCGATAAAAGTCTGGGTCTTGAGACCATCTTACATCCTCGTTTTGAAGGTCTTCGTCTCGGTGACATTCTTCCTCCTCCTTGTGTTGGTCTTGGATGAAAAGGTTTTGGGATTTTATGTCAGGATCATACTGCACCTGCAGGACGTCAACACATTTCTGGAGCACATCGGGAAAGGCTAAACCACATACTCCATCCATCACAACAGCTCGGCCTCACAGGAGAAGAGTCCAGGTGCTGAAGTGGCCTGCCTGCAGTCCACACCTTTCACCGGTAGAAAACATTTGGTGCATTATGGAAGGAAAAATCCAGTAGTGAAGCCCCAGAACTGCTGAGCAGCTGGAATCCTGAAGAAGACAACGTCCCTGTCCGGTAACTCGTGCATCTCCTCACGTCCAGACGTTTACACACAGTTATTCAAAGAAGATGTGAAACATCGCCCTTTGACATGTGCTGCTGTTTGTCGAATTCAAAGTGAGCAGATGTTTTCTACAAAGTGGTAAAATGTCTCAGTTTCAACATCTGGGATGTTGTTTATGTTCTATTGGGAATAAAATACAGGCTTGTGGGATTTGCGAATCATTGCATTGTTTTAATTTATATTTTACACAGCGTCCCGTCGCCGTTGACGACAGGAAATGCTGCTGTAGCTCAGAATTGAGTGCTTTGAGCAGGTTAACACCTCTACACCTGTTCCAGGCTTTGCATTCAAACTACATCCACGGTGCTGTCGCTATTAAATACATAAATTCAAATGCAAAGTAAGACAAAGGATTTTAGATGGAAGCGGCCGGTTTCCACCTGGGAGCTGTGATTATGTCAGGCTGTGGCTAAAAGGTGGCCGGTGGCCTCATCAGGGGACTCTTTACGGGGAACGTAATATACATCCAAAACTGACTCTGGATCAGGTAACCATCCATAATATGAACATGTGTAACATGTACTCGCTCCTTGGAGAGGATGCAGGTTAGAGCACAGGTCATTATCCACATCCATCGCTGCAGCAAAGGCTGTTTTGTTCCACTTGCAGCTGGTCAATAATTAGGCAGTGACACAGCACAGTGAGGACCTCGGCCCCTCGTAAATCACCAAACCGGACCGAAATGTG
>JAQQAE010001446.1:0-25503 GCA_029823295.1 Pseudamia nigra
AAAGGGAGTAGGAACGGCAGTAAGGAGAGACAGAGTTAAACCCCCTGTTATGCCAAGGCCTATTGGTAACAAGAATGATGATGGGAAATTCCAGCTGAGAACAAAGAATACAATTTTTTTTTTTACTAAAGCCCTTCACAGTCAACAGCAGATGCAATGAATCTACCTTGTAATACACATGTTTGTAATTTCTGCTGCTAGCAATCTATCATTCAAAACAATAACAGACACATGGCAGACTGTGAAATAGAAGCAGGTAAAGTTTTCAATACTGTCGTCAATTAAAATCTATCCATTGTGACTTGGGCAGAAATTGTGCATACAGACATGGAAAAGTAAGCACAAGTTTTATGCAAGATTCACAGCATTTATGCCATTTCACTGTAATAAAACAGCCACTGACAACATTAGTAACAACAAATCTTTGAGAGACGGCCAAATGAAACAGGCCTTTCCACTGAATAACTTGTGTATTTCTCTGAATTTGAACTTTGTTGCAAGGATTTAATATGATCTAAGTACAAAAGTATCTGAATATATAACATAGGACTAACTGTAGATATTTTAATGCAGAAATTGTATATTATACATAGCTTTAATAGACATGGATAGTATAATTACATCCTTGAGATAATGATGAGAGCATTTACTAAACCAAATGCTCTTATTATACGTTTCATTATCCTCCAAAGCTGTGTGAAAATAAACTACAACTGGAGTTTCCAGTCCAGGATCTAAAGCCCTCTTTTATGCATGAATTATTAAACTGGGGACATGATGTTTTCAGCCTTGTGGTACTTTTTGTATTATAGTTGTATGTACAAGGACAAATAGTGCTTGGTATTGCAAAGTGCATTAACTCAGTAAACGTGAAATAAAAAAAGCTTTTTAAAGCATTTTCTTGACTGGTTTGTTTTTGTTAATTGTTATTCTTTTTGCATCAAATTTGGTTCATTTACTTGATTATCATTTTTCTTTCGTTTTTGTTCCTTTCTCAGCAGTTTCTTGATTGTTTTGCTCATTTTGTTTATTTTTCATCTTATTTTGTTTATTTTTCTTCATTTTGTATCTCATTTAGTTAATTTTCTTTATTGGTTTGTTCATTTTGCATCTGATTTTGTTCACTTATTCATTTTTACTATTTTGCACATTCTGCTTCTCATGTTTTTCATTTTAAGTCAAAATACTGCTGCTGGTGCTGTAATAGATAAGTCAAATCATCTGATATTAAACGTAAAATATTTTTACTTTTAATTCTGTTCTTGGGAGATATTATATTTCTGAATTTTTGGTTTGTCATTTTAATTTCAGGTAATTTTACACAGACATAATCAAGCTTTTTGTGTTGAGGAACTGACTGGTTTTAGTTTAGTTTGTTAGTTTTGATAATTTTGTGTTTTAGGTATTATGAGGAAAGTTGAAAAAGGCAGAATTAAAGAATATATGATAGGCAAATATGAATAACAAAATCAAGTTCGTATATTGTTTAAAGGCATTTATTTTCAACACATTACGTAGCAACGATGGTGCAAGTGAAAGGCAAAGTCCATTTCATTTCAGTGCATGGTTACATTATTCACTCTAATTTTGATTTTTATTCTTTGTTTGAGTTGATAGAATTACTTTTCACTGGCATTTTAGATTTAGTCTTTAGATTTAGTTGATTATAATAACTCAGACTCTCAGTAAACATCTGAGTTTTTTCTCCACTCTGCATCTTCATAGGTCATGACACAAGCAGTGGATTTCAAGCCACTTTCTCCTCACTGGTTTTAAAGCCAAACAACACTAATTCAAGAAACCCCCAAGCCTTGTTTAAAGTGTGAGCAGCAATGTTTGTCTGACTCACAAATGACTGGATACTGAGCTTAACTGAGAGTTTAATCCACAGACTTCAGTCTTGTTCATTTCCCAGTCTCCTGCTATCACTGTGTTTGTCGGAACATATGTTATTTAGTACGACAACGCTGTTCGACCTTGCCTATAAACAACCAAATAAGAGGTATTCAATTACTAATCCGTTTTGGCAAGATGAAGCAAACCAATTAAAATAAGAGTAGGGTAGAGAATAATTATTCCTTAGTTGGGTCCATTGCTGTAGACTGCTGTTTCTTAGAGGCAGGCACTGGTATGAACTTGTGGACTGTAATTTGGAGGGCGTTGGCTTGTTAGAGTTTGGATGGGAATATCTCAGGTAAGCTGAAAAAAATTAAGCCTTTTGGGGATTTCCTAAAAATGGAAGCGCCTTGACTGGAGCTTTATGGGTGTATGCTGAGCAGGGCTGAATATTTACACTGAGGAGGTCATGGAATAACCCAGGCAAAATCACTAATGTTATGTTAACAGCATATGACAGTAGACTCACCTGAGCTGTGTTAGCACACGCTCCTCCAGACCCAAATACTTGTGCCTGTCCTCTTCTACTAAAGCTCTCTGCCTCTGGACAGGGTCCTCCAGACGCCGCATGGCTTCTGCAAGCTTAACGCTGATTTCCTGCTCGGCCCGCTTCAGCTGCACTCTTAACGCTTCTTGGTTCTGGAGCTAAAGGGATGCATACAGAGGAATGAGATACAGTATGAGATGACCCATGCAGGCGGACTATGCTGCTATAAGAAGCTCCGGTTTATTCTGTTGACATTTATTTCGCCGCCATACTGTAAATTAATTAAAAGTATAAAAAGGGCTTACCTGCAGCTGTCTCATCTGATGGAGCTGCATCCTGAGGTCAGACACATTCTTCCTGAACTGCAGGAGGTTGACTTTAAGAGGAACTGAGACCTTGTCCGGAGGCACTGCAGTACTCTTCGGAGCCAAAACTGGAGAACCACCTGTATGTGAAAGAAGTTTAAGCTTGGTTTTGAAAATGATTTCTTAATTAATACCGGTAAATGAAAGTACATCTGTTGAGTAAAATTTAAGCAAGGTAAGGAAAAATGAACTGTAAAAATCCAAGAAAACAGGTACAGAAAGGGTACTCTCTTGTTAAAACAATTAAAATACCTTTAGTGTCTCATCTTTATTATCATTACATGCCACATTCATTTTAACTTGATAAACAAACTTGATATTATGCCCTCAGATAAATCTGGTATATTGCTATTCACCCATTGGGAAATGATAGACGATAAAATAATCAATTGATCTATAAAATTATCTATAATTGCGCATGTCAGTACAAATATAATCTTAACCTTGGAGCAACTTGCTCTTTTCAAACCACTCCTGTTATCCTGTCTGACTTTCTTGTCTACAAATTAGAGGGTGGATTGTACATGTCTGCACACACATACTCCGCTGGCAGCACAGAAGTCTGATTTAATATTCCTAATGTTTCATAATGGCTGTCTGAACTTTTTATGGTGTCTTTCCCCTGCAAAAAAACAACAGACATGTTATATATTTGCAGCAGCTTTGAATACTCTGTTTACCAAGTTTAGTATTTTATTCGCTGCTGGAGATGAAGAAGAAGCTGAAACTGTGGAAACACACGTGCTTAATATTTGTCTTAGGGTGAGTGTCGGTAAATGTTCAACAACAATAGTTATTTCAGTCCGCTTTCAGACTTTTCGTTATTCCCAGAGTGCATTTAAACACAGAATGGGTGTAAATCTGTGTTGATTTAATGCCAGACAATGAGAAAATTCAGCGTCAAAGCATTCTTTGAAACAAGTGCTTTTGTTTATCCAAACTTTGATGTATATCTAACATGGATGCCTCCAGCTCACTGCAGCTGCCTTTTCAAGAATTTAGGTTTAAGAATCAAAATGATTGTGCACTTATTGGTTTACACTTCTGATCATTTTGACATATTTGATTCATTTTCTACATTATTTTGTCCATTTTTGGTTCACGTTGTAAATAATTTTGTTTATTTTCTTGACTTTTTGTTTCGCTATTTGTTGATTTTTGTTTATTTTGTTACCTCAGTGCTTATTTTGCTGCAAAAATATTGGTTTTGTAATCCGAAAGAAGCAAATGTAGAGCCTTGGATGCTCAACTAGTGCAAAGCATGAGGACCTTATTGTCCAGCCCATGCACCAAACAGTCAGCCAGGAAATGTTTAACATGCACTGAAGCTTTTTCAACACACAGACTCACACTTTGTTGCAGGAAATGAGAGAACAAACTTTTAGTGTTTGTAATTCCCAGCACTACTCACTCCCGTCTAACTTACACATCACCTGACAGCTGCCTAGACCTGAAGTACAAGTTGCAATGTACACTGCTCCTTGTGCTTTGAGCATTTGAGGGAAAAGTCCATCATCAGAGGTGAGGACAGTGCTGTGACAATGAAGAGGCGTGTGAGGTACTGCAGACGTAAAATGGAAAGTTAAGCCCCTTGAAAGCAACATATGATGAGCTCTAAAGCCACATAAATAGTGATGTGTTTTCTTTGTGCCACTGGTAGAGCTGCAGATCTTTTTATCAAACCAGGATCTGCCCACAGACGTCTGGAGAGCTGAGATTGAATTGCTGAATCATCTTGGCAGGCTGGAGAAGTAATAGCATCTTGTTTTAAGTAGTGCTTTGAGGGGCCTGTGTTAACTCTGCTGTTGGCTCTTGTCTCTTAACTCCTATTAAACTGGATGGACTAGGGAAAGCATTGCAAGGAAATATGAACTGATGACAAGCAAAGAATTCTGACTTTGTTTTCCCTCTTTCCAGCAGTGTTCATTGCAGACTGTTGACTGACACTCAAGCAGGGGCTTGTCTGTACAAGACATTATGGCACTAAAACTATTATTTAGAAAAAACAGTCTTCCATTAGCACAGACCAACAGTAATACTAACCTGAGCTGTGAGCACTGTGGGCTGGAGACGCTGTCTTTGGCGGTCTCTCACTGCAGCCAGAGAAAAATTAATCAGAAAAGACTTTTGACAAGAGAAACCAACCTATCTTTGGGCACTTTACAACTATAGGTTAGTATTAGTAGGAGTAGTAAAACAAAGTATGATGGAAAAGACTGACAAACCATGGGGTAAAAATGATGTTAATGATGTTAACAACCTCCATCAATGTCCAACATTGCACAAAAACATACTAATTTACTGCATTTCAAATCCTTTCAGAGTAACAGACAGGCAAACACAGAGAAATGCGAAGAGCTGAACTGCAGCCAGACACATAGTGGCCATTTATCTAAAAAGCAAATTACTTTAACATCAGACTCACAGTCAGACCTATTTCCTCACCAGATGCTATTTAAGCTAAATGTGTTTGATATGGCCATTATATGAGGGTCACGTTATCTTTTCCACTTTTGCCAGATAGTCGAGCTTTTTATTTTGAGTCTATTCCTCTGATGCCTCGCTCTGTCCTCATGATTGCTTACCTTAGAGGCTCCTTGGTGCCACTAGTGTTTGGCCCCTTTAAAAGTGCATGCTGAACAAGACCAGTCAAGCTGGCAATCTGTTGCTCCATAGCCTTCATTCGCACTCTGTTGAAACATCAGAACATTCTACTTTCATCACTGAGCCTATTGTATACTGTAGCAGCCACTCGAGCAAATATCAGCTCAAAATAAAAAGAGGGTGGGCTGTAACAGAATAATCCATTCTTTTAATTGCCTGTTTATAAATCTGGATGGATTATACAGTATGATTTTTTTTCTAACTATTGATTTGCAATTATGTCCTGAGTAAATATTGACTCTCGCCAAATAAATAGCTTCTGAATAACAGCAGTGCAACAGTACTTGAGTCAGTCTCTTCAGAAACAGAAATATACCTATCATGAGGAGAGTTCAAATGGAATAAACAAGACAGACAACTCCAGGCAAAAAAAAAAAAGTCTGCAGATCAGCATTGTGGATCATTAAGTCTTCTTCTTAAAGTAAAACCACACAGTCTTGAGAGGTTGATAAGGAACTTTACATTGCCATTGTCTGATACACCTACCGGCTGGAAAAGAAAACTACTTTTGTTTTCAGATGTTATCATTTTCATGTCAGGAGTAAGATAAGGGGCCAGCTGAAAATATATTGGGGCCTGTGGTTTTAACTGTGTAGTAAGTTCAGTCACAATACAAGGTTTAGTGTCATTATGTACATTAACATGAATATATTTGTCTAGAGGGCAGTCAGTGTTGTTAAATTTATTTTGGAGGATAGCTGCAGTACCGTAGTTTTCTTTTAAAATTCCTCACTCTTTTCCCAGATTCCCATGGCATTTTTAGTGGGGGGGGGTTGATCTGCCCAGGTGGTCCAGTGTGATCTGGCACACTGATAGGACCATTTCAAATACTTTTTCAACCTAGTCAATATTTTCTTTGGTTTTCTTAGGTACGCACAAAGCCCTTGCAGCTTCACTTTCAGTTTGTCTGGCTGAGTGGCCAATACCCCTGCTGCCCTCTGAATGTTTATATGCTCTCGGTTAGAAGAGACAATCTAGTCTAGGTACTGAGTTGTCTGCTGGATTATCCGATCTGAATAGACTCTGCAACTGGATTGTTTTTTTTAACAATGGTCACAGATTGATAAAAAAATATATATACTGCAGGTTATTATGGTCTCCAGATACTATCCCATTTCAACAGTGCTAGTTTTGTCTTGGTTTACAAGCTCAATAATAATTAAAATAATAAAAATCCACTGTTTGAAAAGAGGCTGTGAAAACAGTGGTAACATAAGCAGAGCAGGTTGTGAATACAATCCAAACCGATGCTTGTGTATTAGTCTATGCATACTGTGCAGAACATGATGCTCAAGACAGTGAGAGGGCAGGTTATCACTGACTTCAATCATGGATGATGAAATAGAGTCCAAGTCAGGAATTATACATTAGAAATTGATGGTTAGCGTGAAATTGGGATGCAGAGTTAGTCCATGCTCCCATGCAATATTATAATCCTAATTTTATAAAGCCTCCTCTTATATTTGATGTATTATGTTTCCTTCAGGCTTACCGTGTCTGGTGGTCATTGGCACCTGGGATTGGACTCGGATGATGAACCTGGATGTCTGTCACTACTGGTGATCCCATATTTGTTCGAGGCTTGGTCCCCGTTACGTCCTCCTTCCTAAAAGACTGGCGGACAGGTGAGCCCCTCTCTATAGGCACACCATGAGGTGGCACAACATGAGGAGCCCCACTGTGGATGTCAATCATCCGTACTTCAGCCATCCGATGAGGGGATGGGGGAGGGGTCTTGGAGCCCAGAGTAGGCAGCTGACTGTTCCTGGATTTCTGCCTATACAGAGAAGGGTGATCCATGGAGTCTGTTGGGCTGGGCCCACTGTAAGAGCTTGTGGAGCGGATGGAAGCACGGTGAAATGCCATGCCATGTTCTGAGCCATCAAGCCCAGGGTTGGGGTGTGGTCCATGTGAAGTGGCCATGGTCATCCTTCCTTCTTGGAGCAAGTATGGATCAGCATACAAGCCCTCATTTCCCCTCGTTAGACTGTGGCTCTTGCCACCCATGTCCTCATCTGGCTTAACATCCCGCCTCTCCAGAATGGCGCTTGGACATGGCGAAATGGACCGCACAGGAGTGCTAGCATTAGAAATTCTGTCCCTCGGGATGGTGGCACTGCCAGGAACAGAGCCCTGCCGTGGGCCAAATGGAATTCTGGAGGTGGAAGGTGGCATGGAGTGGGGGGTTGGTGGGAGTGCTCCCTGCATGGGGTGGTGTGGTGGTGGACCCATGGGGGGCTGTCTCAAAGGATGCGGGGCATCACGACCGGCATGCACCATGTCACTGTGTATCTAACAAAGGAAAAAATAAATATTATTATACCTCAAAAAGATTTTTTAAAAGTCAGATATGATTGGTCCATTAACTTATGCAAAGTTTGACAGCCTCTGTTCATTTTGTTTACATCCTGCATTTCTTCAGTGAAGTTGCCCTTGAAACAAAAACATCCTTAAATTCACTTTATACTGTTGCATTTCAAAGGAAATATGCTGTCAGCAATTTTTCCAGAGGCAGAAAATATCAAATTGCAGAGCTATGATACCCACATCACCATCATTTCACTGAAGGCAAGCAAATTATACCTGCAGGCTGCTGTAAATAGTACTACAATATATGCCTGTGCACAACACTTCTATGAATGACAGATCTGCATTCTTTGATTTTTTTTTTATAAAGCTAAAGTGATTTATTTGCAACTTGATTCACTCTCTACCTGAGTAGAGCTCAGACTCACAGTGGATAATACTGTCTTAATATGTGGTTAATTTACAACAACACTTGGATGGAATAGTCTGTTTAAACAGTTGACTAATCTCGTGTGTTGTCCTTTAGCCTCACATCCATGAAGGAGTCTCAAAGGTAAATGCACAACAAACCTGCCCTCATGTCAAGTGGCTTTCTGGGCCAGAGGAAATATACATATGTGCAGTCAGACTGCAAGTGGTGAAAATACTAATACGGAAGTCAAAGTTTTACAGATACAGATAATATAGGAACCCAATAACTGTTTTTGTTTTACAAAGGCTAATAATTGATTTATTACTAAGATTATTACTGACACAAGCCAACATTTAGATAGAAATGTTTGATATGTATTGTTTTGTCATGACGTAAACATGATGTCATTGCATGTCACTTTGCTTGCTCCTACTAATGCTATCCTGTCAATTGTCATTATTCTAAAGTGCTATAGTTTCTTAATTCACTGCCCATTCACACAAAAGCCACCACCTCACTTTAACTAAGAAAATAGGTCAGGGCCTTCCACTGGATAATTACTGCAGTGATTAATATGTTTCAACTGCAACAAGTTATTTAAAGTGAGGTGCTTCTCATTTGTCTTTTACCCTCAGTAAATTTTTTTCTTCTTTGATGGATGATAATGGTAGGATTAATGTGGCTCAAATAGTCAAAGAGTGGTTCAGAAGGTATTAGACATAATTTTGACACGTCGATTGGTCACCACAGAGTCTAGATCTTAGCCCCAATGAGAATCTTTAGGATGTGCAGGAGAAGACTTTATGCAATGCATTAATCCTGCATCAATACAATCTTGGCAAAAATATTAATGCAACTCTAGATACAAATAAATGTTGTGGCATGAGCTTATTGAAATGATGCCATGTGTGGTGTAATCAAAGCTGAAAAGTAGTTCAACAAAATGTGAGTGTGCATCTTTTAATTTTTTTGGATGACTAGTGTATACTGTGAATTAAGGCTTTTGTTTATGATGTATGACAGACATCAAGAATCAGACAACAGTGGGATGCCAGGTGCATGATTTTAGTAACTGTATTTTTTTACTTTGTTGAGTTCCATTTCCATATTAGTAAACAAGTATGTGTGCGTATGTGGAAACGACAGCGTATAGCTACTAAATATAGTACAAATGTTTATATTTTGGAAATGTCATGCAGAAATGTCAACATTTCGCATGCGTTACCCAATCACCCATCATTCTCTCTACTTCTATTCCTGTCAAACAAACAAGCTATTGTTCTTTCAGGTATGACTCACCGGCTACACCTACATTAAGAAGACAAGTCAAAACCAAGTACAAGCCCTTTCAGATACTGGTTCCCTTTTTCCTAAGTTTTCCTTATTTATTTTTACCCAGTAGCAATAAATATTAATAGAGTAAGGAGAACAATAAAATGGGTGTGACACTGTTGTGTGTATTGTGTGTATCTGCATGTGTATTTATATGAGTTAGACAGCAAATGATCACACTATACAGGAACAAAAGGCTCAGGGTTGGCTGCAATAACAAAAGAAAGAAAAAAGAAAGAAACTTGCTGGCGCCGAAAGTGCACATCCCATAAATATGGCAGCAACAAGTCTAACCAAGTGCACAAATGCACTATGATAGGAAACCTGAGAAGCAAAGAGCACCCAGTGGCCCATCATCAAACCCTAATGACTTTAACTATTAAAAAGGTGCCTACATGGAAAGGCACAAAAAATGTTCCCCTATTAAGCAGGAATTTCTACAAGCCCTAAATAAAGTCTGTAACTGCTTTGTCCACCCTAGTGGAGTCTTAGGAGCAATCCCAAACAGATGTTACACCTCTGGAAAAACATCAGGCCTTTAGATACATCCCTAAAGATACAGTATGCTGAATTCATGAAGGAGGTTTGCATTTGCCTCTACATGATACAAAAGTGACTGATTTGAGACAAAACACAGGAGCAAAGGCTTGAAAAATAAATTCAAGAAGCCAAGCTTTGCAACTGAGAGGCCATGTTTTGAACATTCGGTTCAAGTTTGCCTTCTTAAAAACCACATGTCTGTTTCCAGCAGACATGTGCTCCCCAATGCAAAGCCAGAGAGAGTTCCGTTTACAAAACGTCTTCTTCTTAAGATTGCGTCCAATAGCTTCTATTGCCAATTATAAAGCGCTGCTCAGCATGCAAATCCTTAAATACGCACAGTTTGAAATGGCTGCTTTTCACCAACAAAAACATGCAGGAGTTTGACTGTTTGCATCTGTCCATCTTAAATCAATTACTGGAAGATATTTTTCTTGTTTTTATAACCACACACAGCTTTATTTGGGTTTCACTTGCCAAAAAGCTTCAATCTGTATCAGGGGTAACTGTGTCCTGTTAAATGTGATCTAAGGCCTGGTATTCCTGCAACATAAGAGGATACTCAATAGCCTGAGCAGATGTGAGGAATACCCGCTACAAAAGTGTTTGAACAGGTGTACAACTCATTAGGTTATAATATTTGCTCTCTTGCTTTGATCGCCGTTTCTATTTCATTATTAAAAGAGGTTGCCAAGGACAAAAATTCCCAACAAAGACCCTGTTCACGCTCTCCCTCTCTCTTGCAAAAGTGCAAGTTCAAAGACAATCAAAGCAAACAAAAATGTGCAGCCCAAGCTTTGCAGCAGCTTAGAGAATGTCACTATTGACAACAGAAATCAGGAAAATCAGTGTTCGCCTCTACTTCAATCAGGGGTCTGCAACCTGTGGCTCCAGGGCCACATGTGGCTCTTTAGCCTTTCTCCAGTGAATCCTGTGATTTTATCCAGTGATGGAAGTAACACATTGTAATAAATCAAAATGAGCAAAATAAGAATTAAATCAACAAAAAGAAGAAAAAATAACTACATAATGAACATAACCATCAAGAAAATGAACAAGATTAACAATTTAATAAATTAAATGATCAAAAATGAATAAAAGACTAAGAAAATGAATGAAAATAAGCAAAATTAAAAGGGTAAGACAAATTTGAACAAAGACAAATGGGAAAATGAACAAAATATTCACAAAAATGATAAATAATGATTCAACTGAAGAGAAATGGATAAAAAAATAATGAAGTATGGAGCAAAATGGGCAAAACAATCAAGTAAATGAATATAAATGAGAAAATGAACTAAAACAAATGAAATAATCCACCAAAGTCAGAAAATGAACCAAAACTCACAAAAATGTAAAAAAATAAATACATCTGAAAATAATCAAGGAAATAATAAATAAAATGAACATTTAAAAAATGAAATAATAACTACACAGGTGTTAATATGTTACCGTCTAAAACATGCATCATATTTCACGTGGTACATAAAAAGTCTGAATATTTTTTACAGCTCTACACAGTTTAATTTTTTCGTTCAGTCCAAAAATGGCTCTTTAGATTGTAAAAGTTGCTGACCCCTGGCTTAGATGAATGTTAAAGATAATTTTAAGTTAAAGTACTAATAATAGTACAAGTAAGCAAGGCGGATGTAGACAACTTGTTCTGTGTTGTGTCTACCTGTGTCAATTGGTGCTTAGTTGAACAGTAACAGAATTATTAATGGTAACGGTCTCCTTCAGCATATCTTAGCTTCATGCCTGGATTTCATAATGTTTGCCTGAGGACGTTTTAATTCCTCCTGTCCAAATTATACTTTTGAAACTTGATGATTCAGCATGTCTTTATGTTATTAAAAAGGAAATTTAGGTAAGAACTAGAACAAAGAAAGATTAGATAAAGTATTCCTCACAGTTCTTGATCTTGATACTGTTACCGGTTTGCCGCCTTTCTTACTTTTAAACTGCTTCCACTATTAAATTCCCATTTAACTTTTCAGCTGTATCTCTTTTGCTATCTTTTATCCACGCTGTCTTTTGTTCACATTCCTTGAAGGACCCCATCACAGCAAGAAAAAGCAAAGCAGCTTGTCCGTCAGTGGCAGAGAATGAAAAAAGTTTCTGCAGCATCTCAAAGTCACCACGCCACCTGAACCGAGTTCACTCAAAATCATCATGTTTACCTCATTGCTCCTTTCAGCTTTATCATTTTCACTTTACTCTAACGTGACATATACAATATGTGGCGACAAGATTATAGCTAAGCGTAATGTAATTTTTAAAGTATGACAACAGTGCTAGAATTAAAGGATCAGACAGATTAAAGATAGAAAATGTTTGAGGAAAGGACTCTTAGGGACTTGGCTTGAGTTACATCAGCAGGAAACAAACAAGCTATAATCAGAATAGAAATAAAAAGAGATTAGAAGTGATACTACAGGAAGAATGAACAAGGAAAACAGTCCTGAGAATTGAGTTCAATTGTCCCTTAAGCAAGCTGCAGCAGAGCGTACAGGCAAAGCCCAATCTGAGGCCCCCAGGAGAACAATATGAGACCCCCCTTTAAACAGATTAAACAGAGGCAGGGGGACATTCCTTCCCTGGGCTGCAAACAGGATGAGAAGAATTGGAGGCTGGATTTACTATCCTATCAACAGCAAGTCTGGCCACCTCACTGCAGCTGCTGCTGCTGTTAACAAGCCAGTACTTCTCCCTGCACTAGTGACTTCACCTGATAAACACTTACCCTGGCATCGCCATTGGTGGGTCTGGGCCCATGGTTGAAGGCTTGTGCTGGGTCTTTGTGGTAGACCTTCAGGCAGGAGTGGTCTGTGATATTCCTATAAGGAAAAGAAGGGTTCGGCGGTAAGAGGGCTGCCCAATAATCGCCATCAGAGTGTGGCCGATCCCACCTCAGTCTGGATCTCTTTAGGAATGCTGCCAGGGGCACATACCCTGACAAGGGTTCTGACAGTCCTCTGTTATGTGACATTTTCTCTTAATCGCAAAATAAGACTGGGTTCAAATGAGGCTTGTCTACATAAATCCTTTTACTTGTGCCCGTCCCTCTTATGACTGCTCTGGCTTTACACCCTGGACACCCAGACCAGCCTTAAGAAATCACAAGACAATGTTTTACAGCCCTGATAAAGAATTAGTCACAAAGTACACACTGCACTTGAACAGGAACTTTACAGACACAGGGGCAAAGTTGCTCACACCTCCAGGACTCGTACTTTTTCCTGAAAAACACCTAAAACAAACGGCTGTGTACTGTATTGCCATATAGTGGTTGTTACATTTTTGCAGAGACATGGCAGTGAATACGGCGCTGGGAATGTACAAAAGTACAAGTAATAAGAAAAAGAAATGAGCTGAGTCTGTGTGTCTGTGTGCTTATAAATCATATTCACAACACAGTACACAACACTTTGGAAACCAAGCTCTGAAAAAAAACATCAAAGTGATTCAAAAAGTTTAAAAGCTAAGTTAGAAACCTTTTGAACTTTCACCATAGGCATCTCCCATTGAGTTTCTTCCTGCTTAGTTTTAATATGGAGGGAAACGAAGCGACAAGCTTTCCTGGCCTGTTGTTCCTGGAGGAAGTGCAAAGGCAGGGGAAAAGAAAGGACCTTCAGCTGTGACACTCTGAAGCTTTATGAGTCTTCCACATCCTTCCACAAACTGAGAGTGTGAGAACCCAGCACAAAACATGCAGCTGAAGTCAAAGGTTTATGTACAAATACATTCAGTTCTTCACACTTACAAATATTTAATTTTTTGCTGCAAGACAGAGAAACTGTGTATGAATACATTTGGCTCTGATGTATGCAAAGTTTTGACATAACTACACTTTCTATTTGTATTTATTACACAGAATCATGCATTTTTACCTAACATCTGTGAGCTCGTAGTACATATTCCTCATGTCGTCTTTGACATAGACAGCGACGCTCGGTGACTCCAACATCTTCATCGTGAGCTGCTGTGAGAAGGCACTAACAAACAGAGCTCTGACCGTGTCGATGCTGGTGATCTCATTAGGCATGCGGATCTGTTTGGTCTCGTCCCCGTATTGCAGGTACAGCACACCTACAGACAAGGGAGCAGAGGAACACTGTCATAACCCTGTTTGCAGAAGGCCTACACAGGAAATGACTCTGCCCATGTTTGGGTGCTTGAAGCGCTGATCTGTAAATACAAACCCTAGTCTTCCTACAACTTAACATTAAAAGTTTCATAATTATGAACTGCAGGAAGGCTTTAACTCATGAAACGCAGACTTAGTGAAGCTTCGTTATCAACAGCCAGCTGTTATGTGCTAAATAAAGAGTGTTCAAAGTGGGGTTTTCTGCACTTTTGTCAGCAGAACATTTAGTATGGGTTTTAAAAAAGAAAGCATTACAACAATAGAGCTTGTTAGACCAAAAGTGTGCTCATTGCAGTTTGGGTGAACCGCAAACAACCTCCAACACATGATCTAAGTAAATAACACTTTCTCATGTGCCAATCCTGTCCCATTTGAACACAGTTGGCTCTCTGCCCACATCACAATGGGCAATTGTGGTTTCTCAGAGCCTGGAACAGCACAGATATCTAAAGAAAAGGAAATAAAAAAATAAAATTTCCAAAAATATAGCATAATCTGTTCTCTACTTATACCAGTGGGATATTCTGCTGGCCTACACAGAGTAAGTGTGCTCACTTTTGGGTGAACAATGCTATGTTTGACATGTAGTGTTTGTGGCTTCATGTATACGTCATTCTTATGATTCATAATGAGTGCTTACTATGAATAGTGGGACAGGGAACATTCAAAGCTTTGAGCTGATAAACCATTTCTGAAGACTTACGCATGCTGAAAGAAAACTGTCACATTACTGCAGTTATTTAAAGGGTATTTTGGGCAGGAATAGAGGACAGAAGCAGGACTGTGTGTTTAGGGTGGAACAGTAAAAGTTGTGCATCAAACAGACCAGAGACTGAACCTCTGAACTCTGGGTGTGGCTTCTGTACTGTGCTCTACCAAAACAGATGTCTGTCCCACAACATTTATGGACACGCCCATACTGAACTTGTATAAACAATGAGAGGGAAAAGAAAAAAATATTTTTCTCCCTGATTCATTGCTCCAGAGTGGCACTGATTTCAGTGAAAAGACTATTTCAATAAAAACAGCAAAGTCATTAAATCACTTGGTGTCACTCTACTAATTATGAAGTAAGATATTTTAAAAGGACTGTCTGTATTGTCACATTCACATTGGATTTGTTGTGACAGATCAAATCAGTGAACGCATAATATAATTTTCACAAATACTGAGTACACTGAAAATAGCTGGCTTTGAGGAAAAGAGGTACAGTTTTAACCCATAAAAGGACAGAGCCAATAAAAGCTACCAGATGTTGGTGAAATATTATACAAGATCCTACATGCTCTGCAAGACAGTGAGACAGCGAGGGCAAATCCAGGAAATAAAATTGCTGAGTCGATCCATTGCTCTTTCTGGTCTGTCTAGGTAGTAATAACTTAACAAAGTGCCTATTTTAAGAAAAACCTCATCTTTCCCTCGAGAGCTGTTATGTTAATAGTTGGCCAGGTTTCATCCAGATGTGAGCAACTACAGCAAATGAGTTTGATGACAAAGCGCCATTGATTGAGCAAACACTATGAAGATTTGAATCCTTTTACCATCCGTTTCATTTTGCTGCAAGAAAATGGAATAGTTCGGGTCTAACAAGGAGTCGAGTTACATTCCTGAGCGCCTGGTTTCACTCTGTGTTGGAAACAAATGGCCAGTGGGTTTCCTGACCAAATGGACACAAAATAGCAGACTGTCTGAGGTTTGAAACATTTCTCTCTCTCTTCAGTAAAATATAAAGTCTTAAAGTACAGTATGCACATGTATGAAAACTATGCATTGCTAAAAGTATCTGCACAGGCTGATCAAGCAAAATGCAAAGTTGCTATATACCATATTATGTGCGTACACTAAGTTTGTTGAAATGTTTCACAGATGCAGTGCTCTAGAATTAATGTGATACTCACATGTGAGTTTCAGGATTTCCTGTTTTCTTCTAAGTGTTATGATTCTCTGAAGAGATCCTGCTACAACTCCTGCACCACAGATGATACAAGAAGCCCCAAATGTCTGTTGGGACCCAAAGAAGCGTGTATTTTCCTGTGTGTGTGTAAGAGACACTGTGGGAGGGACACCGTAGTAGTTAAGTGGTGCCCCATTTTCTCCTCCCCTTCATCACACTATAACCCCCTGCTGTCCTAACGCTTTGTCCTGATGTTTTTGAAAAAATGGGGAAGAAAAAGAAACAGACGTGTTTGTGCACCCGAGTATGTTAAATCACATTTGTTATGAGGGTTTTCACATGAGTTTCCTGCAAATGAAGCAAAAACTGCGAATGGTAGCAAAAAATGTGGAAAGCGACACCCTGTAGTTTAATTCATTTTCACTTTGGTCAAAAGGTATGCCACTCAGACGCTTTGCTATTATCCAGCAGCAGATGCCTTACTGAGTTGTAAGCTACATTTGAAGACTATCCTGTTAAAAATGACAGGCTCTGTACTTTGTTTGGTTAGTTTTCAAACCCTTTCCTCGGCTTTCACCCCAATGTAGAAACTTCATTCTGCACAGCTTACGGAGTGTCTGCCTGTGGATGCAAATGAGGCTTGACATGTGTTGATAACACAACCCATTTCTAATCCTGTCAATAACATGATGGCATATTTTAGGATGGATTCTCTAATCTTTCACTATGGAGGAAATTAATTATAATTAAAATTGTGCTGTGAGCTGAGGTGGAAAAGAAAGGATGGAGAACAGGGGCCATACATGGACTGTCAAGGTGACACAGTGAGATCACAGTGAGGTTAAGAGTTATTTCATAGAGTTCTTAAGTTGCTTTAGGATTATGCTAAACAAGATGCAAATTGTAGGTTATTGGACAGGATTAATGTCAGTTCACTTTCACCTCAGTCTATTCAGATTAGCCAAGTCAATTTAAGATCCATAGAGCCTTTCTTGTCAAAAAGTTTTTAATAGACCATAAATACACAAAAAGTGAACTGTATACTAGACAAAACTTGCCAGTGCACCAGTTTTTGGTGAACAACAAGCAACAAAATGTGATGATGAGAAAACTTTTCCTATGGTTTAAAACACAACGTACCTAGTGAGCGGTCCTTTGTCTGATTGGTTGATCGCACCACAGGCAGGCTCGCACGAACCCGGCTGCCGCGGGTGAAGGCTGTGGGAGTATCAGCCTCAGACATGGCATCTAGTGACTCCAGCGAAGCCAGTGATAGGTGGTCAACCTGGTCCCCGACGCTGGGTTGGGGGCTGGGGCAGTGCTTTGGGCTTCTGCTCTGCAGGGGGAGGCACATGAAAACATACAACATGATGAGGGTGCAACTGCAGACACAGAGTAAATAAAACGAAACGGTACGTGCTTTGCACAGCATTGTGTAAAAGCAAGGAAATAAATCATGATGCATTTGGCAGATTTTAAAATCAGAATATACTGCAGACATTGTCGAGTGTGTTATGAGTCACACACATTCTTTAAGGCTAGAACAAAAGCGTTTTGATGTTAACTTTGGAGCTTGACTCCAGTAAAACTACTGAATAAACCAAAACACAACAATCATGCAAATGTGAAAGAAATGTTAATATAGCATCTCACTGAAAAATGCTCGTACAACCCACAATCTACAACTGAAAGCTACCAAGCATGAGAATCTAATCATAAGCCTTACTTCTAAATTTCATCTGGACTCGTACCAAGAGGAAAAACTAAATGACAAATTATAAAAGATCAAACAGAAGCTTACAATACACATACAAAAGAAAAATTCTTAAGAACCACTGGAACTGAGATCAGATCAGTTTTCTGCTCTGTAATCAGATCCACATTACGTGGAGTGCTTAAGCCACAGCCACAATAAGACAATGTGTGACAGGACTACGGAACCCAGTAAACTCTTATGTCGTGCTGCAAGGTGATCTGCACCACAGGGACGAGGTGGGACAAGCACTCGGGGTCAGTGAACACTGGGCTCTTTATGAAATCCTCCTCGTGTATGAAAGAAGCGTGGTGCTCTAGAGCTAATGCATCATTGATGAAAAAGGCCAAGTCCGCTAGGTTATCCGCACAACACCTTGACATGCACATGCTACTCTTCTCACTGACATTTTCAGAATTAAGGCTCTTTTGTTAGAGTAGTTAACATTTGTGGCGCTTTCACTGTTGAAACAGTGGTGGCAGATGCTCAATGCGACAGAGTGCACAGTGGTTTAACATAGGGTCAAACAGCAGATGTCAGTGAGCTAAAACAACCACACTCTGACAAACACACATACAATGGCATGATGCAGATAAGATAAAAGGCTGACTAACTGTGTGGGGCAATTGGATTTTCATCAAGTACCTCTGAATGTCAAGCTCAGAGTGCAGGGAGGAGAGCATGGCCTGTAAAGACTGATGGGAAAAGAAAGGAGAGAAGGAGAAAACAAAAAGCAAATGGCTAAGAAATGCCAATGGGAGGGTGAGATGGAAAAAGAAATGGCCATCAAACACAACAGAGGAACCATGGAGATGAATCAAAGTCAACAACAAATCAAAGAAAAGCAAAAAGCAGGAGGCTTAAGGGGAACTAAGAGATATTAAATACTTTCTGAAATCCACAGATATTGTTCAGTCAGAAGGTTTTAAAATTTCTAATGGCCTTTTAAGAGCTTCTTTGAGTTTAATGAGTGATGAGATGAAAACTCATCACCATTTAATCATTTCAAATTACTTGCAACTGTGAAACATCCCTTCTCGTGACATGGCATCTTTACAGTCATCATCGTTATTATGGTGGTGTGGTATCTGTTGAGTCATGCAGCATGAAGCCCCTCTGCAGCGACCTGACACAGCAGCCAGAACTGCTGAGCCATCACTCAACTACAGTAATTCCATTAAAATACGCTTAGGTGGCAGCTCCGAGAGATTAAAAATACATGAATAAAATGTACCTGTATAATGTCAACACATGATGATAGTCACATTTTAACATGGGCAGGTCACATTGAGTTGACATGTCACCTGAAACCACACATGTTGGTAAATTGAACCTGAACACTGAATGATTTATGAGGGTATTCATTAATGGTGGGTCCTCACTGACAGCCCCCCTTACACAATTGTTCCCTCTCGTCCTCCAACCAAATACGACCAAGGCGTTCGTATATTTGTGTACTGAATTACGTGTCACCCTCGGGAATCTGGACTCATATTGACTTATTTCATCACCTGTACATACTAATTATGGCCAAGTGGTCTGTCACTGTAATCTAATACTGGCTACAATGACAATGTGGAGGAGGCAGAACATGTATTAAAAATTTTGCTTGAATAATCAATGATCAGATACGCATGAAAAAACATGTAGGGTTGTACTATGGTGTAGCAGAATGTAGTAAAATTTGTCTGACAACAGAGACATATGGTTTAAGAGTCACTAAGACAGCAACTAGTTTTGCAAGTAAATATATTGTTGCATATACTGGCGATTCCAATCCGTAACCCTGTGGTCACAGGCCTGCTTCCCTAGCCTCTTGGCCACCACTGCCATCATTACATTTTATCTTAATCACTACTGACTTACTTACCAAGTTGAAATCCACAGTACAGGCATCAATCACCGAAATATTTCCCGCCACCGGCAGGAGCGCAATTCTCTAAAATTCTCTGATGAGTCGTAATTCAGGAGCAGTACATACGACCAAGGTGGTTGTTCCCATACAACAGCCTGGTCATTTCAGTTGGAGGACAGGTGGAGTAGAAAGTACTCAAAAAGCGCAGACCTCCAAGCAGCTCATTTCCCCCCAAAATGTGATTTACACCCAACAGTAATATGCCTACATTTATTTTATCTATATTAATGGATTCCTTAACCATGAAAACATACT
The DNA here is from genome assembly GCA_029823295.1 of Pseudamia nigra. Lineage (NCBI taxonomy): Eukaryota > Metazoa > Chordata > Actinopteri > Kurtiformes > Apogonidae > Pseudamia > Pseudamia nigra. The sequence goes on from JAQQAE010001446.1 coordinate 19,968, forward strand.
CATAGCATTTGGAATCACATTGATATCCTTGTTAATTCAATAGTTATTCAATAATTTTTTCCATAATGGCAATTTTCTCCTGGATCTAGCTCCAGTGTGTTAGTTAGTGTTAGTTGCAGGTCTGTACCATTATTTGTTGCCTCACAGTGCCAAATATTCTGCAAGAACCATAAATTTCACTGTTCTGGATCATGGATAAGAATATTGCCAGGATCCAGAGGAAACTTCAACTGTCACTCACACCTGTCAAACTAATGAGAAGTATGTTCATTTATGGACTCAATACTTGGTTGGGGCTCCTCTGCATGGATTTCTGTAACAGTATGCTGTGGCATGGATTTGAGAAAAGGCACCTTCACACTGGACTTCAAGGTACCGTACTTGGATTCCGGTCCTCTCCACTCTTCCTCCAGACTCTGGGATCCAAATGAAAAGCAAAATTGTCCTTTAAGCTGAAAAGAGGATGTTGGATCACTGAGCAACCGACCAGTTGTTCTTCTCCGTAGCCCAGGTAACACAGTTCTGAAGTTGTCACTGGTTCAAAAGTGACCGGACAGTAGTGATGAGACATTTGTCGTCCTTTTCTTGGACATTGTGTCTGTGTGTTGTCTCCTGATGCTCTGACTCCAGCCTCAGTCCATTCCTTGGGAAACTCTTTTGTGAAAGTTCTTGAATCAGCATTTTTTTCTGAAAGTTGTAGTCGTCCCTGTTATTTTTGCACCTTTTCCTTCAACACTTTGTCTGTTCAGTCAACTTTCGGTGAATGTGCTTTGACTCAGCGCTCTGTGAACACACATCCCTGTCAGTGTTGATCTGCTGTGTCAGTTCATCAGTCTTCTATATGCTTGCGATTGTGTGTACTGACAGACTCATGGTACCTATACTGAATGCTTTACCCAAACTTGAAACGTGAATAATATTTTGAAATATGTCTTTTATTTTCTTGAGCCGCAGGTAATAATTATCAGGATTAAGATAAAAAAAAATTAGTTTACATATAATTAGTCTAGAATATATAGCTTTCACTTTCTGAAACAACTGACAAAAAATCTAAAATTTTTCTGCGATATTCAGTGTTTTTAGATGCACCTGTACCTGTAATATATTAAAACAAACTGCAGTAAAAATAAAGCTTTGGAAAGAATGTGACAAGTGAAGAGTTGCAAAAGGGAGAACAGATAGTTAAAGTGGAACCAGTCACGTATGAAAGTGAAGGAAATTGCAAAGGAGACCTTCTGGCTCCCTTTCCAAAGGGGTAATTAAGTTTAACCACTTTTCACCAGTTCATATCTGACAAATGACGTGTCCTTCCAAAGGTCAACCGTCAGATGAACTCATCCTTTTCCCCCCTCTCGCTTTTTCATGCACAGACTTAATCACTGGCAAGGATTTTTTTTTAATCGTATTTTAGACAAAAATGCATTGCATCAAAAGCCACTTCCTATACTAGTTAACCACTTCCCTTTTTATGGTACAGACGTGAAAACCGCAGGCCAACCACTGATTAGCAGTGTAAAACCTGCTTCAACCCGCTCACACCTACAGTACATTCCACACCAGTGATTTCTCCTACTCCAGTCAAAACCATGCAGCCTGTGATTCTGCTTTTTCAGCAGCAGCTCCCTTTGTACACCACATTTACTCTGACAGCTTTGATGAATGTGAGATTCAGGCGCCAACACTAGCCTCTATATGTAGAATTATGACAAGTTATGAAGTGCTGAAAAGAGCCACTTGAGAAGGAACATGTCTAGAAAAGACATCTTGAAAGTGTCAAAGAAAAGAACAAATGTCTGCTTTAATCATGTTGGTTTTCTGTGTTTTGCTTTATCCAGAATCAGTAGGTTTTGATTATAAGACATGTGAAATGCAAATGATTCCAGCATTTAATAGCAAGTCTGGGTGTACATCAGTCAAACGTAGTTCTCTTCGTAAATGCTGATAACAAATGCATTCAAGAGGCTCCTGACTTTTAAAGGTCCAGGAACAATTTCTTGTTCTTCATATTTATATTAAGCAGATGTCAGGCAGTTATATAAACAATCTAGCTTGCAGGAAAAAAGAGCAAAGTGGTTGAAAAGTCCATTCTCTGTATGTCGAGTGTGTTTTGAAAGAAAAATACAGACAGACTGAGTGCATGCATGAGTGAGTCAGACTATTGTTCCAGAAAATCTGACCTGAACCCAGGACATCCTGAAAACATTTCTGCAACAGTGGTCAGACAAACACTATGCTGTCATCAAGAACAAAGCTCATGTCTGCGTTTATTTGTATGGCCAGTTACATATGTGTCATCATGACTCCATTTGAAAAAATATATGTGCATTCACCCACTGAATTTGCACCTGCATGTACCTTTTGCGCATGTACCTTTTGTGCGTGCAGGTACAATATGGCTGCTTTTCATTACTTGGAAATTGGCAACCTTTTACCTTTTGAAAATTAAATAGCTGTGTCAAATCAAAATGACATTGTTGCACAGTCTCACAAAGCAGAACACTTTATGTTACATCGTCTAGAACCCGTCTCAGCTCCTGACACAAAGACTGACAAGTGGAGTTGAGATGGGGCGATTAAATTAAATTACGATTGTTAAGAATAATGGCAGCTCCCATCAGCAGCCTGCTGTGTCACTCGTGGAGGCTTAAGTACAGACATAGCCTTTGAAAGCTGCCAGTGCGTCATTTACCACATCAGCTGCCAGCCTACACAAAGACTATTGATTGGTGCCTACAGGACTTCCTTATGTAATCAACATGATTGTGTACCTGCTATGCAACACATATGAAGGAACAAATTACTATTTGGCAAATTTATTCTGCTTTCTCCTCCTCTTCTGTAACAATTTTGTGACATATATCCTGTTTTTAGGAAACCTACACAAATTGTATATTAAAATGTGGCTACATTCTGGTTTTTCTATTTGAGAAATGATGACAAAAAACGGACAAAAAAAAAAAAATGTTTCCCACTCATTTCCAATGGATAGCCGCAAACAACACAGCCATGACATGGCATGCCCCCACCCTTCATTCCTGATGCTTGGGCTATGGTTACATCATTGCAGCAGTGGGCTGTGGTTGATAAAATCAGTAAGTATCTGAAAGACTTCAAATTTCTGCAGAATTTTTCTAGTTGATGCTCTAACGTCTATGTTATATCAATCAGTTTTTACCTTACAAATACAGGAAAGCTCCTGATATCCCTGTGATCATGTTGATGTTTTTCACTTATATGCTGCACAATTTTGGATACAGGATATATGACACATAGAAGTTTTACAAGTGAGGCCAGGGCGTCTTGAATGCAGTGTACGTGTATTTATCTACAACAACAGACACCCTCATGATCAAAATTCAATAACATACCTTCACACATCATCTCTAATGTAAACAACCTCAATGAACAGGCAACCAGAGGAACGAGAAGCACAAGCTCCCCCACTCATTCTATATTATCTTCCCAGACGTCAAAGAATGTAAACACTGGAATGGAGGTGGAGGCTTGTGTGGCTTTCAACACAAACTCTCGTGATGTGAGCACAGCTTTCCACTTAAGATGCTAATTTGGTCCAGGCTCTGGGGAGTGGAAATAGAGCTAACTGTAATTACCTGGCTCAATCTGTATGGCAAACACATAGACAGTGCAGATTGTTAACCCCTTACATCTGTCTCATTCTGAAAACTTATTCCACTGGAGTCTGGAAAATTGGGCTCTGCAGCATTTCCAAAAGCTCAAATCCTGATGTAGGTATATTCATACTGAGATATTGCCCATTTATTGTGAATATAGTGAATGGTTTATATAAAATGACCATATTCACTGGCATATTTACGTATTACAGTATGTTGTGATATACTAATTAATATTTAATGTTTTCCATTCTATTTGGAAATCTGTACAAATTATCATTTAAGCATGATCAGTAAACCTTTCTGGGCTGATGACAGTAAAGTTGATGAAAATGACAATTTAGCCAGTCTTTCTTACTTTTTTGTTTCTTTATCCCTACTTTTGTGCATTCATAATCACAATATCAGCCTCTGCAATTATAAAATCACTATTCTGTGGTGTCTATTTATGAGGATTTAGGATGATCTAACTGCAGAAATTGGGGGAAAACACAGCCTCTGTTGCATGGTGAAAATTCAACAAATTCAGCTATACAAAGTTAGAAAACATCCTTGGCCTAGAAAGCACTTGGAGAGCACATACCACTGCCAAGCAGGCCAGTTCCCCCATATTGTAATCTACACCACATATGAATAGTCCCATATATGTTTTATCTTCATTATTAGATTGCATGTCCATAAATACCTCTCTTAGCTTTTGGAATTCCACTGATATCAAAAATAATTCGCTAGTTATTTAGGAAAAATTATATTTTTTACAATGGCGATTTTCTTCTGGATCCAGCGTCACAAATATTGAAGGTATGATAGATAAAAATCTGCTGGCGCTGTACTGAATCAGCTGGATTCAGTTAGAATTTGATGTAAGTTGCATGTCTGCAGGTTTTTCTGTTACAGAAATATAATGTTGGGTAATGATGCAAACTAACAGACAAACACCAATAAAAACATAATCTCCTCGGTGGAGGTAATAAAACAGAACAGGTTGGCCACCACCATCTGTGAAATGACGTCTTTACTTGCCAACAGCCAATGTCAGTCATCCAGGCTTATACCGGCAGATATATCTGTGCATCACTATATATTAATGTATAAAATTTAAAAAGGTAAATAGAAAATACGAAATTATAATTGCAAACAAGACAATATAGACATAAATGTGATTATGTTCTCCTCCATGGTTGTGTTGTCTTTGCTGTCATTTCCAAACCAGGAAATGACTTGGATAAAAAAGCACAAATCTCAACAAAATGACAAAAATACTGCAGTGAGTGTGATCGTGATGCAATGACATAAATGATTGACAAGCATAGGCCTTTCATGATAGCTTTTTTTTTTACTCGATGTGTTGCCCTAGAAATTATTGCAATTAACAATATTAACAATATTAATGCCATGTTTTAAAATACTGTCATTTATAATATATATATTTTTAAAAGGAGCTGGCTCCAAAGCTTGGAATTATTTTGGCGTTAAGTCGACAGAACAAGGGGACAATTAACCTAAAGTGCCGGTGACATGCTCTTCCATGTTTCTGACTCCTCCCTGTCAATCATAGACACGAGACAAGAGCAGAGAAGAGGGAGCTGCAGCACAACCAATAACACACTCTCACTGTAGTTTTTTCTCATGTAAATAAGCACATTTTCACTGAGGTGATATATCGTGGTCAGAAAAATTATCACAATATTTTCCTCGATCATTCAAAAAGTCAATTAACTGAATATCATGACAGGTGTAGACAAGCATAATATAGTATGTTTTTGTCGTTACACTATATATTGTACATCACATTGTATTTCACACAGCCCCAATGTTGGGTGCAAATATAAAGAGTTTTTTACTCTTGATAAATTTGCAGAATGATAAAACTTTACTACTCGTACACTATGCCCCCCCCCACC
>JAQQAE010001447.1:0-25502 GCA_029823295.1 Pseudamia nigra
TTATTACCTTTTATTATTAGTACCTTTTATTATGTTTTTTCTGCTGTTTGTTAGTTAGTTAGTAAGATTACTCAAAAAGTTGTGATATTTTTAGGAAAGGTGTGAAATGGCACAAGGAACAGATGATTAAATTTTGGTGGTGAGCTGGATCACCAGCTCAGTGCACAGTTTTTTTTTTTTTTGCGCTGGGCTGAAGGCGTTTCAGCCAGTGGGCAATGATCTGGGCTGTTCAGAGAGGCCAATGCAGAATTAACTTAAAGTTGTAATACTGCTGCTGACCACTGGGGCAGTGTTCACTGGGCTCCAAGAAGCCCTGACTCCTCTAGACTTACATTTTATTGCTCTCTGAACATACTAAGTGAATACATTTTTGGCATGAGTCTGGTTTGACCCTCAGCTAACCTTTTCTGAACACATAAAGCATCTGTGTAAAACTTCATTTCTTCACCTCCGAAACATATCAAAACTCCGTCCTCTTCTAACCACACCTGATGCAGAAAAACTTGTCCATGCCTTTATCTCCTCAAGGTTGGACTATTCTAACGGGCTCCTTTATGGGATTCCTTCAAAAGAGTTGCAAAGGCTGCAATACATTCAGAACAGTGCAGCTAGGATACTCATGCAAGCCACAAAATACCAACATATTACACCCATTCTGTACTCACTGCACTGGCTTCCTGTCTCTGCCCGGATTGGCTATAAAATCTTGCTCCTTACCCATAAATGCATCACTGGACACGCCCCATCATACCTGCAGGAGCTCATCACACAGCAAACCTCTGCCCGTACCCTCAGGTCATCCAGCAGACACCTCCTTCATGTTCCTACCACCAGGCTCCGAACCATGGGGGACAGAACCTTCTGCTCTGCTGCACCAAGGCTTTGGAATAACCTCCCTGTAGAGCTCAGAGAAATACAGAACTTGGACTCTTTTAATGCTAACTTGAAAACTTATTTATTTAAGAAAGCTTATAATTGCTGATACGTATAGTTAGATATTTGATGTATTTTTATTGTGTTTGCTGTAGCACTCTGAGATTCCTTGAATGAAAAGTGTGTTACAAATAAAATTTATTATTATTATTATTATTAATTCTTTCCCACTGATTACTTTTCAGTAAAAACACCTGCTTTAGGGAGTGGCTGTAAAGAAAACCTGTAGTGTATCAGCCCTCCATGGCAATGATTGGACACCCTTTGTTTACAGTTTCAATGCTCAAGTCTTTAGAACAGTGCTGAGATTGACAATCATTGCTCACTTGCCAACCAATCAAAACCCAGAAGGTGCAGGCCATGGGAAGAAAAGCCTGCAAACTTCTTTGCACCATGATGGAGACTGACTGACAACTCGGTTTATGATCTAACACCGAAGGATTTCCATGATTTTTTTTGAAGGAGGCAAATGTCCAGAATATCCATCACAGTTTGAAACATTACTGTGTAAAAAGGACATTTTTGTGTGTCACCGTGTTGCAGCCACGGATGCAGCTCTGACTCATTCATGTGATTACTCTGTGACTATGTGAGTATCCTTGTAAACAGTGAAGTTAGAGGTGCATTGTGTATCACGATGTCATTAAATTGAAGGCTGTTCTCTGTGCGCTCTGTATCCCTGAAAAAAAAAATCTTAATCCACTATTTTGCGAGCTAAATATAGTAGTATTTAAAAATGTGGACCTTTCAGTAGTCACTTTCCGTCAAAGACGGGTGACCTGCACATAACCATAGCAACAAAAAATACTGGACGAGGCACTGGGCAGTAGTGCTCACGAAGTAAAGGCAAGAGTGTTGTGGGCCCAAAAATGCTCCCTATAAACACAGGCCCTAATCATGTCATATGGGGGAAATAAGCTGTCTAACATAGAAAATGCTAACAATACCACTTTACTTGAGTACTGTTTTTGTGTACTCTACCCACCACAAGTTGTGTCAAAAGTAACACTTGTACCAGTACATAGCCCAATGAATGTGTTCCTTTCCATTACAGCATCCTTGTAGTCTTCTTCTTGTATGATCAGAAGTAGTGTGTATGGATTAGACTGACAGTAATGCTCATAAACCCTGTAAGAACAGCAACTTCACCTTTCACCTTTTCCACTTATACAAAGAAACAGGCTTTGTGGTGGTGGCAGAATCTTCAATAAAGTGAAAGAAAAGTTGCAGACATGATTTGTTGCACACTTCTACATCACTCAACATTCAACAAGTGTGCTCAAGCTCATGATTCCTTGTCAGCTCTTTGTGAAGCACACAAGACCTGTTCACCCTCTCTCTGCTTTTATTTCTTCCCAGTGTTCTTTTGTTTTCTAATCTCTCCTCCTCTTTACTTTTGCTTCTGTCCTTGTCTTCCTCCTAAGCCTTTTTACACAAGACACAGAGTTCCATTCCAATACAAGTGCTTCTGGAGTACAACACAGACTTGCACACTTTAATTTGTCAAGTAGTGATGGAGTCTAAAATCCAACAGTCTTATTTTTGCATTTTGAAATCTCTTTAAATGTCTTAAATATGATTTTGATCATTTTAAAATTGATAAAATGCAGTGTTTGGTTGAGTGATACATTTAGGTGTGCGTGCAACCACTCAGTATTATTCTACATTCACTTTGGGAGCACCACTGAAGTCTGGCCCCAACACATCAGCCCTGGAAAGTTTGATTGTTTTGTCACAATTTGCCTGTATTTCTTAAATTGCAGTGAGTTCAAACATCTCAGCCACCATCGTAGTGTCTTTGTCACATACCCGCAAATGTTCCAATAGATAAGGGACTTCTATCCTCGGAGGCACGCATACACACAAACACACACATCTGCACAGCGCCATCTAATGAGAGCACTATCACCTGGACTCTCCTGCCTCAATTAGCCTCTGTTCCTCCTTTAGAGAGAAACACACCTGCATTAACACACACACACTTTATACTATACACACAATATGCTTCTTTCCTTGAGAGGACGTTGCCACTTGATGTTCCTGAGCTGTGCATCTCTCAGCTCTTTAGCGCCATTAAATCAACAGGCCTACACCCACATACGGCACATCACCATAAACTGCACTGGGGAAATCTATAAAATATACACTGGAATAGAAATATCAAGCTTCGACTTCATAGACATTGATACTTTTGGTGCTGCTGTGATGTGCTCACAGACTCTGGTGTATCACTATACTAGAGTAGGGCTTTGCTGAAAAAGTCTTCTACTGCTAAAATATTTTCTTATCAGTAGATGACAATAGATTTAAATCATTACTCAAGTTAAGATTGGATTCTAATTAAAGGTGATGTAAAAGCATAGACTGCATATGTTAGTGGACATAGTGACCATAGCATCACCTTTCGGTTTCCGAATGACGGTTTTGCAGGTGTCACTTCCTGGATGATATTTTTGAGCCAAAAGCTACATGAAACCATATTTGGACAAATAATGGCAGAGTATGTCAGAGGTCTTATGGGTAAGCTTATGCTAACTGCTAGCTTACTGATGCTGTAAGACTCTAACAAGCATTGCCAAACAAAGTCATATTATGGTGTTATTAGTGTAAACACTTACCCACAACTACAGTTAAGCAACTCTCAGGTGAAACTATACTCTGTTGAATAAGGAGAAGCCATGAAGGTCCAACTTGGTCTGACTCTGTTGGCGAATTGAGTTACCATAGCAACATGTCAATCAAAGCCCAGCATGGCAGTGATTTGCCAGATTATTTGCTGTAAAATCTTAATAACTGAACAAAAAGTTCAAGATGGAACACCAGATCATTTTTTACAGGGTCCAAATTACGGTTGCACAGGGGTGGAAAATTTCTGGAAACTTTCCAGAAATGTACTTTCCAGAAACTTTTCAGAAATTTACCTTGTGAAGTTAAACTGGGAAATTTGAGAAATATTCCAAATTGGAATGTTTCTATGGGAATTATGAGAATTATGAGAATAAATGGAAATAAACCTGGAATTTACAATATTGAAAGTTGGCCTTTAGCAGGGATTTCAAATATAGTTGTGGAAAATATATATTAGCATTTTTAAAACAACTAGATTTCACACAAGTGTACTTGAGCCTGTGATCGATAAATGCACAGTGCATGTAGGGGGTGTGGCCTCAATGCCCCTGCAGTAAGCAGTGTGCTATGTATATGTGATTGAGGAATATCATAAATATTCTCAAGTATACTTGCATGAAATCTGGTTGGAAAGTGTCCAACTCTGAAAATTCCTGGAATTTTGTAACCCCTGTCCAAATAAAACATTTGAGACCATGTTGACTCATGACAAAAATGTATTTACTCAGTGTATTCAAAGAGAAGCCCGGTGTAACTCTATGGAAGTCATGGCTTCTAGGAGCCCAGCGAACAGTGCCCCAGTGGCAAACAGTGGTGTGACAATGTTAAGTTACTGCACTGCACTGCGCAGATGCAATGTATAAATTAAATACATAAATAGATGAGCATGACATATAAGGTGCCAAAAGAAGAAAATAACAAAGAACAAAAAATGGAGGCAATGGCACAGAATGTTTAATGACAAAGATACCATGGAGGATGAAAAAGGGCAGAAGATTAAACAAAACAAATTCTTTCTGATTTCATCATCAGAGACTTTGATTTAGACATTGAATCAAAACCTGTGAAACAAATACATTTTTTGTTCTTATCATTGTACAGACAAAAGAAACTATCAGGGTAAATTATCATTAAACATCACAATATAAAATATAGATACATCATACAGCATATACTTTATATATGTGTGTGTGTGTACAGAATCATGTTAGTAGGAGAGTGAAACAGGCAACAGATCTTCTATCTCCCTCTGGATCTTATCGGAGTGTCCAGATACAGAGAGCTCTGCTGGTGTGTGAGGGCAGTGGAGAGGGCCGCCGCTTTCAGGGCAACTCCGGTGTCTTATCCACGAACTCGGCGTTGCACTTCACTGTGCTGCCCCTTGGCCTATTTTTCTGTCTGACTATCCCTCTGTCGGTCTAAAGTTGGGAGGACAGTTGAGCAAAATGATTACATTATGCATAAAACATGCTGCGGTGTCTAATTTTTCATTCCCCTGCTTCGCCCCCCCCCTTTGGTCTTCTCTTTCCCTTGCTCTCAGATCCGATGGGAGAAGAACATCACACTTGGGGAACCTCCAGGATTTTTACACTCATGGTGGTGGTAAGTATACACTGCTAATTCACTCATAATCTTCTGCTTGTCTTTAGCACACAAACAAGTTTTTGACAGCTCACATTCATCTTGTAGAAGTACTCCTGATGGTCTGAAAGAATGCGCAGGGGTGGAGAGGGACAGTAATTGCAGGGAAGGCTAAATGCATCATCTCACACATGTTTAAGCACTGTACTCCTGGCGTCCCTCTGATTGACAAGTGAGCGTACTTCCCATGCTCTGTTATTTCAACCTCGCATCTGAACCAGAGTCAAGCTGTCCACTCAGTCAAAATCCTGGACACATCCTCTATCTTACAGATGTTGACGCTGAGAACCGTTAAGGATTTGTTTAAACTGATTCTCCATTTTAACAGAACAAGGCTCTGACGTTGGTTCATGCTCCTTTTTTCAGCTTCTTTAAACAAATCTGTCAGATCTGGTAACGCTAGATAAATAGAGGACAGTGTTTTCTATCTGGCTGGAAGAACAGGGTCAGTGGGCTTAGTGCCTGACACGTACACTGTTTTTCTCCATGTCTGAATTAGAGAGAGTGGGAACACCCAAATGGAGGGTTCCCCATTCCAAGTGTCAGGCCGGCAGACAGAATCCAGCTAAAAGAGATGTTTAAGACACATACAATAACACATATATTGCAAACCACACTACGCACCTTGGATGTAGTAAACTAAAACATCAAGTTTGACGTCAGTACAATAGTAACTGAATCTACTGCAATTCAGTTTACAACAGCAAAATGTCACTAGTCTTCAGCCGTATCCACACCCTGCATTAACATCCAAACCTGGCATTACAGAGGTGTCTTACCTGGAAGATAAATGCATTCCAGACCTTACATGAACACTGTCTGCATGTGATTGGCTTTGACAGGATGTTCAGGATGGATGTTAATGCAAGGTGTGAACAGGGCCTATGTCACTTTTCTGCACCGTGTTTGTAGTAAAAATGCATTTTCCAAACTTAAGGTCAGGACCCAACACGTGTCACAAAACTGTTATTATTGGCAGAGTGAAATGCAAAACAATGCTATCACATGTAATTTATCTAATTAAAGCTGCAGTCTACAATGTTGGGAAACTAGCTAGTAGCCGACCTAAATGATTAAACTGGCGACCTACCAGTCAACTTGGCTTGCAGCCTTATAGTTGGTAAGATAGTATGTTCTTTTCGTACCTGTACCAGATGTTGAAGTAATCTGAAATGCAGACTGTCTCTCCTCAGTCACCCTGTTGTTAGATAAGCTAGAGTTGCTAGCTCTGTAGTAGCTGCTGCTTTAATTTTTTTTAACTCTGCAAGTGAGTGCATGAACTTGTGCACTTTTTGAGGTTGTAAGCTGTGTTGACTGGCAGGTCGCTCGTCTAATAATTTGTGGTGGACAGCTACAAATCATTGGCTAAGAGCTTGATTCCCAACATTGTAGGCTTCAGCTTAAAAACGGTGTATAAACAGGACTTTCAAACTTTTCCTTCACTGATGGTGCCTTCCTGTGATTTCCTCAAGGAAACCTTTATAAATTGTGGCTTCATCAATCCCATTCAAAATTTTTGAGGACAGGATTCAAACATGCAACAGGCAGAGAAAGTTCTGAATTGAACAAACTGACTGTCAGAAACATTTTTCCTCAGCATTGACAGCAGGTCAAATCAGTCACATATTTTTGTGCACATTGATTTACTGGTTACTTGTGTGTTGCTAACATTACTCATCAGCTTTAGGTGAGATTGAGCTTTGAAAATTCCTGCCATTTTATTTCTTAGGTGACTTAGGTAACAAGGGTGAGAAAAATAGATGTTGATGCAGTTCAGTATACTGTATATTTCTGCGGGTTTCATTGTTGCACCACATGTCTCTTTTGGGTCTTGATCTGATAAAGTTTGAGATGTAAGGTAAGAATTTTGCCTTTACACTCAGGTATTTATGTGTATGGATTGGAGGACCCAACTGTGGGGTAGGTCAACTTTGGATAAAAATTTTGCAAAGAGAGCTTGATAAAGTAGTTTTAGCACCTACAAATATGTATGCCCTGTCACTTTATTTGTACTACATTCCTGTTTCTTGATAGACCTAGGCCTGCCAATTTTAAACCACAACCAACATTTTTTTCACTCTGGCCATCCATTGGTCTGGAAAAGCCCAAACTCCATCCAGTTGTCTTTAGGAGGGAGCTGGGCAGACAAAGAAGGAATAAGGCAGACAGGTGCAGAGGTTCAATCCTCAACAAGGCAGCACGAGGGCAAGGAGAACCAGGATAAGAGCTTTGACAGGCCAGCTTTGTTTGTCATTCATGCTATCCTGCTCATCCCCAAAGCCCCCCGGCTGGTCCTGTGTAATAAACCCGGACATGCAGCTTCATTCATTCATCCTCTTCTGGCCCCCGTGTGTGTTGTAATTGTGCAGCCTGTTGACACGGTTCATAATGGTCCTTAAAGAGCCTGGCTTCTCTCAACCTGACAGCTCTCAATTGGACAGCTACCAGTAATACTGACAGAATGACATACACAAACATACAGCGCAGCATAAGTTTGCTCTCGCCGCTGCCCTATCCAATAAGAGGGCTTAGGGAGACTAGTGTGTGTGTGTGTGTGTGTGGGGGGGGTGCGTGTGTGTGTGTGAAAGTGGGAAATAGAAGGCCTTTGCAGTGTGTGCTCTGACTGTATTGATATAATTCAGCAGAGTGTGGAGATGACCCAGTCAGTGTGTGCCAGGACAGTTGGAGAGTAGGCTGATGATTAGCCAGGCTGAGAAGGGCAGGGCTGCACTGTAGTATGACCTAGCTGACGGGCGTCTGTCTGAGCCACGCAGCACGTGGACATGAAAACTCACTGGGGGTGGGGTCCAGGAGGCGGAGTCCTCCCCACCCCCGTCCACCACCCCTATACCATCCAGCAAACCCCCCATCCTCAAGCCTCCCCTAAAACAAAAGCTCCAGATGGTAGAAAAGCCACCAACCTCCCTCATCCCTCACCCATCACTCCCCCTCCTTCAACCTTTGTCTGGAGGCCTGTCCTTTGTTTGCGGAAGAGAGAACCCCGAATGGATTAACTCTTTGCATTCCAGCCCCTTTTGTGTTAAACAGCCAAATCTAAGACCCTGACCTGGCCACCACCCCATCCCCACCCCCGTTGTCCCCTCCTCGGTTCTTCACAAGGGGTTTTCTTCCCTCCTCTCTGCCTCTGTGGTTGTTTCCTGTAGGGCGTTGTTTGCTGGGCTTCAGAATGAAACCAGGGCTACGGAAAGAGGGAGGAGGGAGGAAGAGGGAGACTTGAGGTGGGGGTCACTCATCCACATCTGTTGTTATGTGTGGAGGGATAAAGAAAAAGCTCAGCGAGGGCTGCAGGTGTTGATTGTCATTAGCTCGCTTTCTACTGGCCACGGATAGTTGTCTGCTTCTTATCCCAAAATCGATTGCCTCAACCAGTTTTTACTGGATGGCCACTGAATCCTGCATACATACACATGCCACAAAAAACACACACATGAAAACTTCAGCACAAACGGATCCTCTGTGATTGCCACTAGCAGAAATTCTTGTTTGTGAGGGGCAGAGAAAACAGTGAGCATCTTCTGCTCCCAAATTTCTTGTTTTTTTATGAATACAGGTATCAGACACACTTGTTCCTCATTTACTCCCTCATCATATCATTTTTCCCGTCTTCTTTAGACTTCTAATGTGTTGATCACACACAGATGTTGGATACTGTTTTAAAAGTGGCAGAGCCCTTATTGTTCAGTTTTCTGGATTTCCTGAAAAGTAGGCTTCCATGATATGAGTAAAATCTATGGGTAACTTTCAAATTACCCATATGGTCTGAATGCACAGCCATGTATTTAAGGCCCCATTTGATGATTTTTTTTTGTTTTGTTAGCATTTTAGGAGGTCCAATGTGCATGATTTAAGGGGATTTAGGAGGAACTACTTACTCAAATGGAATATATTATGTATAATTATGTTTGCAGTAAAAGTTTGTTTTAGAAGTTGTACAAAATTATGAACTGTTGTGGCTTTTGTAGTTTAGAAAGAGCTGGGAGCAAGAAGCCTGCACAGAATACTCCACTGCTATATTTCTGAAGCAGCTCAGAATAGACTTCCTCTTGTGGCATTCAAGTGACATTCAGTGTTAAGGTGTATTTAGTCATCTACTACTGTATATGTGAGTTTGGATCAGAGTTAATGTACGTGTAACAAAAAAGTCAAGAATGGACAGAGCAAACACAAGGGATTTTAATGTTTTTGTGGCAGATTCTGCTAAATATCAGACACTGAAAAGCTAAATGTCAATGTAATATCATTCCATTTCAACAGAATGGCAGTGAATTTCAAATTTGGCAATCGCAGAAATTGATGGTGCTGACCTCATGCTGATCAGGAATCACTAACCTGGAGTGTCCAATGTTGAAAAGTTTGAAATTTCACATCTAATACGTTGTCACTTAAAGTCCCCAAATCAAAAAAAGTAATTACGCATTAGTTGATAAACACAAAGTGAATGAGGCTAAGCTAAGCTAAGGCTACAACATGTTCTCTACGTCTC
Organism: Pseudamia nigra; assembly: GCA_029823295.1. Lineage (NCBI taxonomy): Eukaryota > Metazoa > Chordata > Actinopteri > Kurtiformes > Apogonidae > Pseudamia > Pseudamia nigra. The sequence goes on from JAQQAE010001447.1 coordinate 9,707, forward strand.
CTGTGAATAGCGCTGATCACATCTACCTGAACAAACAGCAATGCTACAAGAAGCTGAGGAGCACACAGCTGGAGGACAAATCTTACAAGGTTTTCCATTTTCTCCTTCAGCTTCAGACCTCTTCAGACTTTTGCTGTGAAAGACGTCTTTTTTAATGGGGAGCGTGTCTATGTTCCCACAGCCATACCAGCCCACATTTCTAAGTAATCTAACTATATAATAGAGAAATTATATCTGTGTGTCTGCCTGTGCAAAGCCTCTTTTCTCCTCAGTGGATTGACCTATACCCTAACCATCACCTTTAACTCCAAGGGAAGTGTTCTTCCTCTTCTCACTGGAAATTGGTGCAGTTATTTTTGCGCAATATGGCTTCCAGACCTGCACACAGACAAAAAAATATTAGAAATGTGGGAGCATAGGGATGACGCCTTTTACTGATGTTATCTCTGTGCACCAGTTCCGAACTTCAAATCTAGCACCCCCCCCCCATCTGTTTACTGTGGTCAAGCAAAAGGTAGTTGATGGAAAGTAACACAGATATCCTTTCCTTGCATGGAAATGCAGCTTATGATACAGACACAATCTAAAAGTAAATTATTTCCAAGCTAAAATGAGACAAAACTACCATTGCATCAACGTTTGTCCAGTAGTTTTTGAGTTATTTTGGTAACATCCAAAGAAACAAGCGAAAAAGCGGGAGCAAAAACATAGCATTCTGCAATTTTCTTTGCCAAGCTAACTAATGAACACTTCAAATCTAGCTGAGGTGCATACATAACGACGCCCATCCACCTTCACTTTCCTGTGCTTCCCCGTGAAGCCGTCAGTCTTATTGCAGTGACAGTTGCTGTATTTATTAGCCCCCGTCCAAAGGGAGTGTTCCTGATTTACATGGCACACTGATGTTGTCGTTTCCCTCCTGCCTGCTGAATGCATCGCTGCTACCAGGAGAATAGCTGGTGCTTGAGTCGAGGTAATAAAGACAACTGGAAGGGTTGTGTGTCTCCGCCTCTTCTCTTTGATTGCAGCATTTTGTCCCATTAAGATGAGTCTGTTCTGATAAGAGAAGGACTCAGTGTTGGGTGTGTCTTTCTGCAACTTTTTTTTTACAGTGTCTTTCATTCATGTTCTGTCAGCGTCCTTATCTTCCTCTGTCTCCATCTGTTTTCATGTCTTCATCTAATTCGCTGATAGACTGTTTGAATGGCTGGTTGAGACACACATCGGTGCAGAGTGTGGGTTGGTAACTGTGCATTTGTGAATGGTTTTCTGGTGATATCTAACTTTTGTGTCAGTAAGAAACCACCGCTTTACATATGTAACATAATTAAAAGATATGGAATATTTTAAGAAGTTTATTGAAAGCAGTGTATACTTTGTATTACAATGATTTGTGTTGTGGTAAATATTCAAATGTAATGCTGTAAATGCTAAATGTCATTATGTGAGGCTGTGAAAGCCTTAACTTTTAGTTAGTAATTTAAAATTTGGTAAAAAAGGGTTCAGACTAGATATGTGTTTCATGTCATCCTACACCCTTTTCGAACTTCAAAGAGTCTGATTTCTGCCAATGTTTTGTTCTTTCCTTTTGTTTTAAATTCTGGTTCGGAATAAATAAATAAATAAATAGTAAAAATAATTTAATGACATTTTTGTACATTTTTGTTCTTTTCACTGTTCCTTGACTATTTTGTTCAATTGTATTAATAGTTTAGTTTCTTGAGTGAATTTTTGTTCATTCTGTCACATATTTTCTCAGTTTGTTGCTCATTTTTATGTGTTTTGTTTATTGTATTGCTTAATTTTAGCTATTTTCTTGACTATTTTTTGTTCCTTTTTTTTCTTCAATTTACTTATTTTGTGTATTCATGATTTTTTTGTTTATTCTGTGGATTTAGTTGTTATTTTGCTCATTTTCATTCCTAGACATGTTATTATGTTTCATTTTTGTTCATTTTATACATTATTTTGATCATTTTCATTTTGTATATCTTATTGTCGTTCAGTTTTGTTTATTTTATAGATTATTTTAATAATCTGTAAAAATTATGTTTTTGCTCATTTTGTTTTTCATTCCTTTACATCTTAAATTAGATTATTTTGATAATTTTTATTACGGTACAACTTATTGTCTTCGGTTTTTGTCCATTTTTTGCTGCTTTTGCTCTTTTTGGTTTTGTTTTTCATCCTATTTTTGCTCATTTTGTAGTGTAGTTTGTTCATTTTTGCTCATTTTGTTCATTTTTGCTCATTTTTTTAGTTGATTTTTATTTTCCCCACAAGGTCAAGGAGAAAAGGCTCAACCAAAACAGTGAAAATTAGTTGTTAACTGTTCAAATTTTCCAGGACGACCCAGAGATGCCCCCCTCCCCATCTTTAAACAAAAACCTTAGAAAACACAGGATTATCATGTAGACCTGCCACCCGCAGTCTGTGTGTGCCTTTGTTGACTTGCCTTATGTAATGGAAAAGCACATTGTAACCACTGGCTTTGTTGGGCCACAATTAATTACAAATAATTATCATGATGGCATTTCATTTTAGTAATTGTCTTCTTCTGGACGGCTGGACGCTAATCCCTTCCTCCTCTGTTCTGGATGCAAAGTGTGTTTGTGTGCTCCCAGCGCCAACACACAGTCCCTCATTTAAATGACTAAAAAACATTTTGCGTGACCCCCAAGCTGCATTCTAAATCACTCCCACGACTTCTCAAAGTATGAACGCTTAAAAGTTCCTCGATTTGGAGTCACGTGGTTCAAATGCCACCGGTTACATCTCATAATACCATAAAGAGCTTCCCATGATTAGATGATTAGATTGAAATGATTAGATAATTGGATAGAGCATTTACTATTACCAGGGTGTGCAGAATACAAGATTTCTCGCAGATTGCTGCTGCTAATTAACCGCAAATGTTGACTTCCCTGATAATTTCCAAAGATTAGCGTCTCTGAAAAGGAAGCGGCAACTATGACATCGGCTTTTTTCCCCACAGTATGTGTGGGATTGTGGGATGAGAGGCAACAATGGTCAAAACCAAATTTTGCCTGGATTTATTCCCATGGATGCAAAAATGTCGGTTAGAATATTGTAATTGGATTAAAATCTCACTCCACACCACATTAAAAAGCCTATTTTGTATCCCATTTTTAATGAGATACTCTACAAATTAAAGGTACTTACTCATAATTGATAATTGAACCCTGACCCTTAAACCTGCTGTCTCTAATTTGTACAGTGTTAGAATAATTGTACTTGCTCATAAAACCCCTCTTCACACTTTAATGGATTCTTTCTCCTTCTTTTTCCCTCCACTCTCACTCTATTGTACATATTAACCCTTACATACTGTTTATTTTCTACCCATTTATAGAATACTACTACTACTTTTCTGTCATTCATACTGTCCCAGGGTAAAATAATGTATTTGCATATTCTGAACTTGTGTCCATTCAAGCGCACAATGAACTTGGATTAGTGTCAAATGAAGCAAACAGCGACTTCTGAGTCAAAGGGATGTGCTGATACTCTCAGTCAGTACGTTTACATGACACCTAAAAAAATTGCATTAGTCCAACTAAAACTCGACTACGTGTAAATATATGACTTTGACTGAAGTCAAAGTCTTAAAAGTTGGACTGTCTCACCCAGATAATGCGATTGAAAGTTGATTGACTCCTGCACGTATACAGACCAGTCAGACTGGAACAGCTCTGCGCCAAATCCTGACTCAGAAGTCGAACAGCGTGTAATAAGGTAAATGGAGGAGTGGTGGCAATGTTGCTTTAGTCCATGAGCATACAGCCATTTCGTCTGCCTTTATTTAACACCATAACATCCCACTATGTACAGATTTGCAATTTTGTCCATTGCCATGCTGGTTTCCACTGGGTTGCTAACTTGCTAGATCACTTTGGTATATTGTTTTTGTCTGTGACATCATAGGTCATCTAGAAATGGTCCGATCCAAGCAAGCTGAAAGTGTGCATATCGCTACCTATATGCATAGCAGAAGTGACATGATTTCAACAATAAATTGATTACACGACTGCACAGTCCAATTTAATGGCTTAGCTGAGCTGCAACCATAACTCAACTAAGCTGTGCATGTAAAAGTACTGACTAATCTCGGTAGGAGAGTCCACTGTACATGTAAACATGTGTTGCTATTGAAAAAAATGGAAAATTAGCAAGTCATCGGGACTTAAATAAACCTTACAATTCTGTTTTTGCTGTTTTGATGAATTTACATCAGAGTGAATGGGAGAGCTGAAGGGACCACTTTGGTTGCTTTGGAGTCAGAATGTCAACGGTTTACGTCGCACACCTTTAAAAATGGTACTGACTCAAAGTTCTCTGCATTTTAAATACATAAATCCTGTGTATAAGTCTGAGTTCTGGCAGTTGTACGGGTAAAAATAAGAACATTTTAAGAAAAGCTGAAGAGCTGACACACTGAGTGGAGCTGTTTCCATGGCAACACATTAATATAGCAACTGAAGATTCCATCCATTTGACTCATTATAAACTGTTTCCGATTCATTTAAAAGGGAAAATGGGAAATTAATTTTATCAAGAAAAAATGTTTTTTACTCTATAAAATCCAAACCACTAGTCCTAATTTAACCAAACTTGGCAAAAATCGATACTGAAATAATCATAACCCACTTGCCCAAGGGTGGGCAACGAGGGCTGGTGTCCTGCTCATGTTCCAACTATCTCTGCCCTGCCCACAGTTGATCACCTGGATCAGGTGTGTTCAGTTGATCAGAAGCTGGAAGATACAGTGGGTGGGGCAGAGACAATGGGGAGGGAAGAGGCCGTTGGAAAAGAAGCAGGACACCGGCCCTTGAGGCCTGGAATTGCCCACCCCTGCACTTGGAAATTTGTTACATGATCTGTCTACTGATGTGGCCATGAAAGAACATAGTCCTGTACATAGAGTACCTAAAGGCAACAAACTATACAACTAAATATGATGATTTAACCCCATATTATGAGCCAGTTTCAAATTTAATGCCTTTTCCTTGAAAAAGTGGATAAACATACAATAAATAGAATGTTTTCCAACATTGTTGTTTTCAAGGTTTGAGCACCGGCCATTTTACATAAATAGAAATAATTAATGTGCTCTAAATCAGTGTTTTAGAAACGTGTTCTGGATCTTTTGGATGATACTGAACTCACATAACATGCAGTAATACACTGTTGCCCATAAAGTTGGAATAACATATTTTTTACCTCTTCTCATGAAATGATAGTGACAGTGTGATTTTTTTTTTTGGGTAGACTAAGGTGTATTTTCCTCAGAACTTTATTGATCAATCTCTTCCAAAGGTGATTAATGATGTACATAAATAGGAATAAAAAGAGCAATGTGTCTGAAAACAAATTATTCCAACTCTATGGGCAACAGTGTATAACGTTTAAGGATAATACTGTACTGTAGTATTATTAGGTTCTTGTTGTTGTGATGCTGCTACAGATTATGCAAAGAGGCAAAGAATGAGATTTTGGAATGAACTCAGATAGATGCAGGTCAGCTGTTTGCATTGTAATATATTCCAGACTTCACAGGCCAGGAGATGTTAGATCGCCATGCTCCTGCCCCTGTGCCTGTACCTGCTTGTGTCTTTTCAGTAACAAACTGCTCCCCATTTCATTTCCCTGAGAGCTGATTGGATTTGTGATGGTCGCGCTTTCTCACCGCTGCTCGTCTCAGACCGAACAGCAATCTCTTTAACACCAACCGATAGATATGATAATGTACACTGGCTTTATTGTCAAGTGACAGAAGGGCAGCGCAACAATTCCTGATACACACATTCACACACGCTGTATGTGTTCACCACCATATTTGCACAATTCCTGTCTTTGTGCTAGCACCCTGGTACTTGCTTGAACACCTCGGGGCATCAACTCTGTCTTTTAATCTTTAAATACTTTAATAACAACTTTCTATTTTAGTTCATGTGAGTGAGGTCGCTATCTCGTGCCATTGGGTTGAATTTTATTATTTGTGGTTCTTTTTATTTTTAAGCCACCCGCTGTTATTTTCTTGATGTCCTCAAATAACACATAGAATATCAAAAGGGAAGAAAAACCTGTGATCAACACTTTTTCCTTTTAAAGACATAATAACTGTTGCATTCAAGTGGTGTGGGATAAATATCGCAGACAGTGGAAAAATGACCAACAGTTCTGGGTGATCAGCCAAAATTTTCTGCTCCATTTCTCACTCTGTCATACCAGGTGTCATGGATGTTTCTAACATCAGCGCAAGGAATGTGTGAAACTGTTTATTTGCACCAGGACATGAAAAACCTCAGCACTTCTCTCTTTTTTTAATTTGCTGTCCATTAAATCAATATCTTGAAGAAAGAGAAGTCCTTAATGAGAACAGGCTTAGCAGGTACTTAATTTCACTGCAGTAATTAAGGGCCCACTCGGAGTGGGACCTGCTGGCCCTCACTGCCCTAGAGAAGTAGGATTGGTCTAATTAGCTAATATGACTACAGCTGATTGGGCAGTAAGTAACATAATCACAGCTGATTGGTCAATAACCTGTAGGTCGCCAGGGCAGACTGAGAATGACATTTGGGGACACATCCGAAGCTGTTCTGTGTTGAGCTGCTGGATTCAGGGTGGACTGTGGTGTAATAGGCTCGAGGGTTACATTAACGAGCAGGTGTATAAAAGGTCTTGGTATTAAGCCTTTATAATCTGTTCAGAGTGACAGAAATGTCTCGGATACACTGAAAGCTCTCAGGTAGATGCAAAAAATCATGTTGTATCAAATGTGTGCTGATCTAAAGTGTTTTAACAGATTGAACAAGTGATACGATGCATAGTTTTACCCAGAGGTGGGCAATACTAAATTACATTTACCTTTACACGAGTAGTTTATTTTAAAACATGTAACTTTGTTTTTCTTTTTTTTACTGAGTTACATTTGAGATGAAAATGGTACCTTTGGCTAAGTGTAAATTTGGCAGAAAACCTTTTTTTCCTCCAAATGTCAAGGACGAATGGTCATTTTATGTACTGAAATGGACAAGAGAAGATAACAGGTACAAAAGTAACAAAATAACAAAAATTTCAAAAAACAAACAAAACAAGTAACAAAATTAGCAAATGAACAACAATCAGATACATTTGACAAAATCAACAATGTAGACAACAAAATGAGAAAAATATGCAACAAAATCTTGAACAGATCATATACTTTATTTAATTTTATCTGCCTGTTTCTGGATCTGTCATTTTATTCATCACGATTAATGTGTATTTTATGGTGTTATTATCTAAATGCTGAATATTCCATTCAAATTCAATATATTTGTCAGATGTGTTTTTACTGTTACGTAAGTACTTATTTTTATGAGTACTCCTACTTGAGTCATCAAAATGATTAAGTAACATTACTTGAGTACTGTTTCTGTTTGCTTTACACAATTCTGGTCTTATCTCACCTTGAATGCTGTGCAGTAAGTTGATCAAACACACGAGAGCTGAATAAGATTTAATCGATTGCAAACAGAGCTGCTCCACTCGCTCTGCTTTGGGGCAGTGTGGAAGAGATGCATGTCAGACTGCCATGGTGGAGGTTAGAAGACAAGTCTGAATCAATTTGTACAAAAAATGCCTCCTAAGAAAACCTACAAGTTGATATTCACAGTTAACACAGGCAGTGATAGACATATGTTACCATTGCCTAAAATGAATGCATTAAAGGTCTCAAATTGTACTGCTTGTGGGTCTATAAAATACTTCTCTAAAGGCACTGACGAAATCATTTGTGTTGATTTTCCTGTTGTTTTCCCTTGTAACTCTACCGCACAGGCTCAGATTTCACTGTAGGTTTTGGACTGCACACTTTTCATCCGACAGTGTTCTGATTGGCTGAACACAGGTTAGTTCTCACTGGGACCTGGGATCATGCTCTGAAACGTAAACACAGAATAATGCACTTTTCACAGACAATTTTTTGGGGCATGGATTGAATGTGATTGGGTCCCACGTGTGATGTCACAATAGTTTGATTTTCACCTTCTTCCATTCTGTTGTGTCGATTTCTCAGTACTGCCCTTCCTAAGCAAATTGATATTTGTCCAGCTTTTATTTTATGTCACAGACATGCAAACTCCAAAAGCCAATAAAGATGTGTTTTCACAGTATGAGACCTTTAAAGCAAGCTGCACTGCACCGTGAAATAATCCTTTGACTCACATTAGCTTCAAAACAATTATTTCCACCCAGAATTAAAACACTGCCACCCACTTGCCAGCTTTTGTAAGTGCAAAAAAAAAAAATTCTCTAAAACAAGATGACCGACAGAAGTGCAGATGCACCTTGCAGGGGACGAATATCTGTCCATTCCTTCTATTCCAGGAGACCCCTGCAGGTAGAAAAATATTGAGACATCAAGCAACAACTAAGCAGTAATATAATTGATAAAATATCCAAGCAATGATTTTGTGATTTGAGGAAATTGTGATTGATCATGTGTCCACTAAATTGGAAAAATTGGAAAAGTGAAGGTGATTATTTTTTTGTTCATGCCTAAAGAGTAATAAAAACACTTGGGGAAAAAAATCCTGAAGTAGGTTATCATAATTTGTGCATGAAAGTATTACAGAAAACTATATTGCACTGTAAAACAATCTACCAGTACCTTTAAGTCACATCAGCTTCAAAATGGTGATTTTACTGTGGTGGCACTGAATGAAATGACTGATATGAGCATAATTTATGTTTGATATCTGAATGAAGTAAATATTCCACTTCCTGCTTTAATAAATAACAGGAATCCTAAGTAAATAAACAAATGCGGGGTAAATTGGTTTCACAGTTGCAATTGTGATCTTTAAAGCAACTGATTAGCACTATTGCTAGCCTCCTCTTGTGAAGTCCACATTGTTTTGGTAGTTAACGCAAAAAGGTTTCAGAAAAGCATTTTTGAAATTATTATCACTCAGAATGTATCACTGTACTAAACTCACCATCAGGGTTGGGGTTTCGAGTATTCATTTTCTTGTGCAGATACCTCGAGATCTCATTATTTAGCCCATATACACAGAGGAACATTATTTGTCTTCGGATCACAGTGCAACTCGTCTAACTCCTGCTGCTCTCTCTCGTCCTGTGTGCACAGTGTATTCTGGGATCTGTACTGCGCTGCTCCGGACCGGAGGGAGACATGTGAACATTCCAGTGAGGCCAAGGCTTTCCATGACTATGTGAGTGAACTTAACCAACCCTTCTGTTTCTGTTTGTACGAGGGTGTTTAGGGCGAAAATATACACACATGCATCACTTGGACGCAGTCGTTCACACATGCTTGCGAACGTGTGAGCACACATAAGCTGTCTTTGTACCTCGTTCAGACAACGACACGGCATCTCGCAGACATCTGTGGTTATTAGTTTTATAACAAACGCTAACAACTAGCAAGTAATGCTATGCTAGCGATGAACGGGCATGTTAAGTGTTTATGATACCTTTAGCGTGTTCTTTTGTAAGTAAAGTCCAAATATATGACATCTACCTGCTGTCTAAGTACAATTCAGAAGCTAGTTTTATTGTCAGCTTTCTTTTGCAGTGGTTTCCTGCCGTAATTTACATTACCATCTACAGGAACTGTCGTTTGTTTGTCCATAGACTGTATATATTATGGACAAAGTGACCATGACGTCACCCATTAGTTTCTGAAGGGTCGTTTTGAGGCCAATCGACTTGTCACTTCCTGGATGGCAGACTGGAGTCAAAAACAGGATGTAACCATATTTGGACGAACGGCAGCGGGGCTTACGAAGCAGGGGCTCATGGGAGAGCTAACATTAGCTGCTATCTTACTGATGCAGTAAAACTTCACCGAGCAAAGTCATATCACAGTGTTGTTCGTGTAAACACTTACCCACAGCTGCAGTCGCGTGTATCTCATGTACAACTATGAACATATTGAATAAATAGAATCAAACCCCAGAACACCGGCACGGCAGTCATTTGTCAAATTATTTGCCGTAATATCTTAATAACAAAGCAAAAAGTTAAAGATGGACCATCACGTTACTTAGTAGTGGGTCCAAATAAAATGTTTGAGACCATGATGACCCACAAAAAAAAATGTATTCGCTAAGTATTTTCAGATAGAAGTCCAATGTATCTCTATGGGAAAAAAGCTTCTTGGAGCCGGACGATCGATTCCCCAGTGGCCAAGTGGTGCGATTACAACGTAAAGATACAGTACGTCTGTATTAGCCTCACTGAACAGCCCCGGTCGTTGCCCCTTGGTTTTGACCCAAGATCTGACGTATCCAGCAATGGGCGTAGCTTTGGAGTTCTGCCAATCACCAAACACCTACTGTATGTCACATGAGTTCCTATGCAACCGTTAAAAGTCCCTTGCCTTGGAGTAGGAACTAAAATGGTTATAGGAACTGCCATCATGGTTCCTAGTTTCTACACTGTCTGAATGTACAAAAAACTGGTTCCTGAAAAGGTTTTAGGAACTGTAAAAAGGCCCTACAGTGTGAAAGGGGCTACAGTCAGCAGTCATTGGCAAGAAGACACTGTTCTGTCTGTTATAATACTGCCGGGTTCTGTTTTGACATGTCTGTGTTTCGTACTGTCTTACTGCTTGTCTGGTCTTTCTGCTGCAGCCACTGCTCTTGATGGAACAGCCTCTGAGCCTGACATCTGAAATAGCATGTTTTTAAAAATGCAACAACTGTGAACATGGCTTCTATATTTTATGGAAAAGTCCTCAGTCTAGCATTTTTCTATTTTTATATTCAAACACAGAATATTCATGTCATTTTACCACATCTCATCCAATTCACCATAATTAGAAATCAATTTTCTAACATGAACAGCATTATGTGCACCTCAGCTGCTGGCTGCACTTCTTCAAACGCTGACCTCTGACTGCTGAGGTCATAGCCAAACTGTCAACACTAGGTGCAAGGCCGTGACACTGCTTGGTTATTTATTGGTCCACTCAGAGCTTCAATAAAGGTCGTAGCACATAAAGCAGCTGGCTGATCACCCAGGTACATTAACATACACCGACACAGTGTATACATTTAGAGGTGTCCAGACTAGGCTAGTTGTGGCTGCAGGGGCTGCACAGAGTGTCAAAAGGTTGCAGTCTTTGTCCTCTTTTACCCTCTCATATTCTGAAGAGTGGGGGCAGCCGATCAGTGACATATCAAGCACACACATACATACTGTACAAACACATTATTTAAAAATGTTGGTGACCTCTGCCAAGGACATAATTTTTTTAAGTTAATTTATTTGTTTGTTTGTTCACAGCATAACTCAAAAAGTTATGCACAGATTTGGATGAAATTTCCAGGATAGGTCAGAAATAGCACAAGGACCAGTAAGATTCTAGGAGTGATCTGGATCATCCTCTGGATCTGCTTGATTTTTGAAGGAATTTTCATCATTGTGACATAGGGCTAAATTCAGCATTTGCCACAATAACACCCATAACAAACAAAACATAGGATGATAGGATGATGATAGATTTTATCAAACCACAAAGTTTAATCCAGATATGAACAATATTCTGGATACAGTGATTCAGAATGCTTACAGTCACAGCAGTTTTTGGAAAAATAGCTCCTGCAAGGTAATGAATACAACTATAGACATGAAACTGACACCAAACTGGCAGAAAGTCTGCTGATTCAGTAATGAGCCCACAGATTTGACATATCTCCAACATTTATGGAGCTAGATCAAGAAGAAAACTGACATGATGGAAATATTTTTTATGACAAACTATTCAACTAATAAGCAGAAAGCACAGACTTCTGCCAAGCCATAGGGTCAGTCACCTGAGAAAAACCCCTAAAAGCCCAGCAGCCCACCCAGTCACCAACCCCATGCCCTGACAAGAGTGTTATTTACACTAACTTAAAGCTAATATTGTTATCCATTTCCATCATCAGGATAGATACCTCGTCTTATTTAAAATCCCCACACACTCACAAACCCAGAAGTACACTCTATAGTCTATTTAGCGCTCCCATATGTCGGACCTGTCTGTGTGGTTGTATCACGGCGACACGTAAAAATGTCCTTTTCACACAGTAACAACATGAAAATCCTTATGTCCTGCCCCTTCTTAATTTTGATTGGTTGGCACGTGAGCAGTGACAACTGAGCAGTGAAATGCCCAGTACATCTGATTGGTTAATGCTGTGCGCTGAGATGGTGATTCGGATCACCACCAAAATCAAATCAATTGTTCCTAGTTCCATTTTGTGAAAATTTTATGAAAAACTGGTCAGAACTTTTTGAGTTATGTTGCTAAAAGACTGACAAACAAACAAACAGACAGACCAGCACTGGCAAAAACATAACCTTCACCTTTGCTTGGCGGAGGCAATGAAATAACATTAAAGCTGACAATTTGTGTAAAGTTATCATTTGGATTTATTGTTATATTCCACTATGAAGCGAATCTGAGCTGCCTTGGTGGAGGTCTGCACTCTCAGTACTTTCTAGTTGATGTATGAGTGGATGGACCGATCAAAAATCTCTCCAGTGCTGGTTTTCCACTGACAGTACCTATTCAGCACTACTCCACTTGCTTTAGGGGCCAGAACTTTGCTTTTTTCATCATGATATAGGTTCCACTAGTCAATACAGTGGCACAGTGTCAACATTTATAGTGACGGTAGTACTTTTTCAGCTGAGAACATAGTTGTGTAGACTTATATCTGTCGTCCATTTGTCAAGATAGAGCCTACACACATTTTCCATGTTCCCACTGTCCTGTCCTGTATTGTGATGATGAACATGACTTGGCTGTTAGTCTTCATCAACCAATCAGTGATCTGCATAATTTAATGTCATGTTTATATTATCACTTTGGCTCAGAGGGATTGAAGCAGACTCCCATAGCCACACTTGGAACCTGGTCCCATGCAGTGAGAATGAAAAAAAGGGTGCCAAACCATGCTGAGTCAATACCAACGAGTGGAAAAGTGGTATATTTTAGTCCTTCCCGTGCAACCTGTCTGCTGTGACTCTGGCTCTCACAGGCTTTCCCTTCTCACTTCCATCAGTTCCACTTTTAATATGCATTACTCTACTTTATCTTGCTCCTTTTCAGCTTGTCCAAACTATTGTAAATGTTTGCATTATGTTACCGGAGGTGTATTTAATTATTAAATTGGTATTAGGATATAGACTGGACTTTAGTCAGTAGATTATTACTCCACCTGGGCAGGAGTGAAACCTGAAATGGATTAACAGTGCTATTCTTACCATTCGTGGTTTTTGCCCGTAGCCAGTCGCCCATTCAGTTGAACTCTCTTATGAGGTTTGACAGCAAAAGTGTGAGCACTTGTCAGCCGAACAGATTACATTTGTTGTGCATGTACTGTGCATGTGTGTACAGGAATGAGACAATGTGTGCGTCTGTGCCTGTCTGTGTGCATGTGTTGGACCACCATAAGATTAATTACATGGTTAATTAAACCTAGTAGTTAATTAAATCTGACAACTGTGTCTAATTAATCTAAATGCCATATAATTTCCTACACCTTTCTCCAGAGGTAGGCCAGCTGGATACCTGCATGTCAGCTCTTAAATGGCCGCGCTTTGACAGGTCTGGTCAATATATGGCTGCATTTCAAGCTGCAAAATCTACTTCCATAAAAGACATGTCTTAAAACACCATGACTGCATAAATAAGCTGAGAAACTATACACCTAATCAGAACTACTGTGTATTTGAGTATAGAAAAAATTACTAACATTGCAGCATATGAATGTAACTGCATGTCAATTGTGTCTATGAGCTCTTATTACTCATATTGATGTTGTACAGACTCAGACGGTGGTACTTGACCTGTGACCTGCTTCAAGTTCAGGAGGTCAAAATGTGCAAGCTGTCTGATGGACAACGCAGACGCTGTTGTTGTCTGTCTCTTTTTGTAAAACACTGTTAATGCAAATATTTGCAAGTAACTCTTGGCTTTTCACTCTGTGCTTTAGCAAAGCATGTTTATATCAGGAAAATATTATCAGCACATTATGATATTTACTTTCTGAACAAATACATTGCGATAATTAAGAAAATGAACAAAAAGGAGCGACAAAGTGAACTCAGCACTGAGCATTAAACAAAACAGGAGCCACAACATGAACAGAAAAGAAGAAAAGCAGCCAACAAAATGAAAAACAGCAAACAAAACCATGAAGAAAATTAACAACATGGAGAAAAATACAAAAACAAAACAATCTGTAAAACGAACAAAAATCAACAAAATTGTCACAAAAATCAACAAAAATTCCATAAGATGAAAATAAATGAAAAAAAAAACAAAATTCAGTGACCAAAATAAGCAACAAAGTGAAAAAAAAATGAAACAAAACTATCTACAGAATAAACAAAAGCATAGTAAAAATGAAGTAAACAGTGGAGAAAATGAACAAAATACGTAACAAAATGAAACAAAACTCCCCAAAACAACAAAAAAATCAACAAAATGCAAAATGTGTACAAATAAGCACCAAATAAAAATATAAACAAAGTGAACAAAGTGAGCCACAAAATAAAAAATAAAGAAAACTCCCCAAAACAAAAAAAAAATTAACAAAACTAACTAAAGAGAATGTGCCAAAATGAAGAAAAAAGTAAAAAAAAAATTAAAACATGAACAAAATATGCAACAAAATGGAAAAAATGAAACAAAACAATCTGCAAAATGAACAAAAATCAACTCAGTAGTAAGAAAATGAGTAAAATAGTAAAGAAAATGAACAAAAATGAACAAATGAATGAAGAAAATGGGTGGAAATGAGCAAAAAATGATGTTATTATTTGAGATATTGACTTTCTGAGTCTGATTTCCATTAGATTTAAAGGACCAGGGCTGCCAGAAATAGTGTTTTGTATTAAATTAATATTGTAAATTTTCCTGTATTGGTTGGTGGATATAAAGGGTGGTAGTATATGAAAATGTGCATGAAGTGAGGGCGTGGCAGAGGCTTTGGCAATGGTTAAATGTAGGTATGAGTGAGGGTTTCCGATTTTGTGAGTCAGTACCGTCAGTGTGTGTCTTCGTGCGACACATACAGAGGGAGAGTGTCAGGGTCGAGGCGTGTGAATCCCCAGGGTGATGAGGGGTCTGTCTGTCTCTGATTAACTCTGGCTCCTTGGTCCCCGCAGACCGACGGCCTGATCAAGTCTCTATCACGGCCCCTTGCTGATAACGGCTCCCTCATTCCCCCGAGTCCCCCCAGATCACAGAGTGAAAAACAACACAGCTCCCAAGAGTTGCACACTCTGCTCTGTGTGTCGCTCAGCAGGAACATTGAAAGAGGAATGTCTGTAAGAAGAGCTGGGATTGTTTAGTTATTTTGTGTTTTAATTTTTTTGTAGCTAAGCCGTCAGTTTGTTGTAGAGAACAATGAGAAAATATCAGTTCTTTGGTATAAGATTGATATTTAGAAAGGCGGTTTCCGTATTTGTTTCCTGGAATTTATTTGGTTGCTAGGGAACATTGAGCCAGACTGCAGTCTTACTTACAGATTTGGTTTGGCTCAATTTGGAGGCACCTCTTACTCAGCCATGTCCTACTGGCCTCCATTGTGAGTGATGATGTCAACTTTGTGGACTCTCCAGTTTGGGAAAGATAATGGAATATAATGTGCTAATCCTCAGATCTGGTTGACAGCTAATCCAGGGGAATGTGGTGGGATTGGAAAACCTGGACACACTCCCAGAACTGGAGGCCTCTGACTACTTGGCTCGCCGCTTGGCTTCACCCCTG
>JAQQAE010001448.1:0-25498 GCA_029823295.1 Pseudamia nigra
GGCAGCAGAACGTTCTACACAGCGTCTCCAGACTCTCACGTCTGAACCTGCTTTCATCTGTGAAGAGCACAGGGCACCAGTGGTGAATTTGCCAATCTTGGTGTTCTCTGGCAAATGCCAAACATCCTGCACAGTGTTGGGCTGTAAGCAAAACCCCACCTGTGGACGTCGGGCCCTCATACCACCCTCATGGAGTCTGTTTCTGACTGCTTGAGCAGACACATGCACATTCGTGGCTTGGTGGAGATCATTTTGCCGGGCTCTGGCAGTGCTCCTCCTGTTCCTCCTTGCACAAAGGCGGAGGTAGCGGTCCTGCTGCTGGGTTGTTGCTCTCCTACAACCTCCTGCACATCTCCTGATATAGCACCTCTATGCTCTGGACACTACGCTGACAGACATGGCAAACCTTCTTGCCACAGCTCACATTGATGTGCCATCGTGGATGAGCTGCACTACCTGAGCCACTTGTGTGGGTTGTAGACTCCGTCTCATGTGACCACTAAAGTGAAAGCACCGCCAGCATTCAAAAGTGACCCAAACATCAGCCAGAAAGCAGAGGAACAGAGAAGTGGTCTGCGGTCACCACCTGCAGAACCACTCCTTTATTGGGGGTGTCTTGCTAATTGCCTATAATTTCCACCTGTTGTCTTTTCTATTTGCACAACAGCATGTGAAATTGATTGTCAATCAGTGTTGCTTCCTAAGTGGACAATTTGATTTCATACAAGCGTGATTGACTTGAAATTACATTGTGTTGTTTAAGTGTTCCCTTAATTTTTTTTGAGCAGTGTATATTAAACCTATAGCATACATATAGAAAATCCAAGGCTTTAAAATTGTTGCAGTTATTTTGCATGTTTTATTCAGCACCATTATCAAATCATAACCATGCAACAGAGGTTGTGTTTTGTCCCAAATCTGTTATTACATCACCTCAAATCCTCCTGAATCTGGGTCTTAAAATTACAGCTTTTGATTATGTAAATGATGTTTTTAAATGTATGACTGCTATTATATACCAGTGTGTCTACAGGTCTCAAAATATCTTCCATTCAATTTAACAAAAATAAATCTTTGAAAGTCATAAATAAGACATTTGATCTAATCTCTGTCTTTTGATGCTTTTAAAGTTACAACTGCGCCTAATGTTAAATTTTCTCGTTGTACTACTGAATGTATTTATTGGAAAATGTAGTTTTCATCTTTTAGAGGAATATTTGGTTCATTTTTTTAATCATTGTTTAGATTATTGTGGTAGTTTTTATTTGTTACTGCCTACTTTGTTTTTTTTTGTGCATTTTTACTTAAATTGTGGATTATTTTGTTCATAGCCTTGATAACGTGACAATATAAGTTAAATCCTCAATGGATTTAACACATCCTCATTTTTGAAGTGTCTTTTAAAGAATAAAACTCATAAACATAAAGATCATATTGATTATCTGTCCAAAACTCCGGTTTAGTTTTGGTTTAAAAATAATCTCAGACCAGTCATCTACCTGTAAGCACCTTGCAGACCTACATCCATCTTTGATATCTAACATGTTATGTTGGCATTTGCATCGTGCTGTTTGAGGTATTTCCACATAAAGCCAGAACAGAACTACTGTATTTGAAAGTACACACTACATATGAATGGAACTGTTTGGTAACCTGCACCACAATATTACTGATTGCATTCATCCAGTTGGATTTCTGTTTACTCTTTCTGCAGAGACGATGGAAATCCTGACAGTAATCTCTGGGTGGGGCTCATTCTGGTCATCTCATTTTTCCTAGTCATCAGTGTGCTGGCATTTCCCAATGGTAAGCAAATAGCACACTGAAACCAGACTATTGTTCGTGTGTTTGCACCGGCCTTACCTACAGTTACTCGAGAGGTGCTCCACAAACACCCTTTTTATAACACCATAAATAATGACACAGTGAAGTAACTGGGGAAGAAATTTCTGTAAAATTCTCACTATGAGTTGGTGTAAGGAACATGTTGTACAAGGTACTGTTGTACTTAAACTTTGAAAGATATATTTAAATCCTGAGGTAAACAAGCAACTTCATCAGCACGAGATGAATAGTATATCTAAAAGTTTAATGTAAAATTATCATTTCTTTTGAATTTGACCAGCTTTGTGCTTTTGTCGGTCCATAGACTCATATATTTCATTTTTGTGTCTCATTTTAGGTCCATTCACGAGACCGCATCCAGCAATATGGCGTATAGTTTTTGGTAAGTATGGCTAAAAGTCAAAGGTGTTCACCAGTGAGAAACATGTTACAGCTCAAGGGAACATATAATTGGAAAAATAAGTCTAGTCTCCTGCATCTTATGCCTGTCAACATTTAACACCAGGGGAAAAAATGTTAAATACTAAGCTTATCCTCCATGTCATATTCTTCTGCGCTCAAGGTCTGAGCGTCCTTTACTTCCTGTTCCTGGTTTTCATCATCTTCCTCAACTGGCAGCAGGTAAAGCAGCTCATGTACTGGTTGGATCCAAACCTGCGCTATGCCAAGAGAGAGGCAGACATTATGGTGAGTGACGGATCTCAGACCAGATTCCATGCACCATGTGTTCATCATAGAGGTTTGTCAGTCAGTGAAATGGGGTGCTGTTCTCCCTATAGGAATATGCGGTGAACTGCCATGTTATCACCTGGGAGCGGATCCTCAGCCATTTTGATATTTTTGCATTCAGCCATTTCTGGGGCTGGGGTATGAAAGCTCTGCTCATTCGAAGCTACGGTCTCTGCTGGACCATCAGTATTACCTGGGAGCTTACAGAGGTATAGTGGCACTCTTCGGGTCTGTCCCTTTCTAAATGCATGCAAGCCTCTTTTTTTTTTTTTCCAACGCTGCATAAAGTAGATGTTTAACACAGTTGTTGTTTAAGTGGTCTTCTTTGGCGTTTATAAATTACTCATACCTTAAGTTCTATAAACTTCATACTCACAGTCTTGGAGTCTCATTACACAACCCCTCCTAACCCCCTCATCTCCACCTCCTCTAGCTTTTCTTCATGCATCTACTGCCTAATTTTGCTGAGTGCTGGTGGGACCAAGTGATTCTGGACATTCTGCTGTGTAACGGAGGTGGCATCTGGCTTGGCATGACGGTCTGCCGCTTTTTGGAGATGAGGACCTACCACTGGGCCAGTATTAAGTATGACTTTGTAGTCTTGAGTATAACCAAAAGTGGCGTTGATCCTTTCATTGTGTACAGCTCCAAAAGGAAGTTTTGATGAGTAGACTTCTCATTATCATTTATAAGAGGAGTGGGTTTTATATTGTACACCTAGTGTCTGCTTTAATGGCCAGAGGTGAGAAGTTGTTTAACAAAATGCTCTTTACTTTTACTCACATTTGTGATGAAAAATGTGCACTTCTACTCAGTTACATTAGGGTAGACACTTCAGTGAGTACACCAACTTTTTACTTTAGCATTAAAAGTACTATTTTAAATAAAGCTTGTATATACTGGTGGATTAAGAGTTATACAAATGAAAAAGATGATTTTGGTTATTACCAGTGGGGTTAATTTAGGGCAGCTGTGGCATTAACCTTACATTGGGTGATGGGCTGCACTGTATATTGACAAGATAAACACTGAAACTTCAGCAATAATCATACAGATTCAGCTTATAATTCAAATAGAATTTAAATAGTGCAAGCATAAAACAAAATACACAATGGCTTTTTGTTTATTTATTTCACTCTTACCCTATTTGAGTGTTTGAAATATCACCAGCAAAAAGACAATATTCCAATATTAACATTGCTTTATATGCTATGTAAACAAATAGTCATAAATATTATAGAATGTAAATTATATAATTCTCATCAATGCGTATGTGGTTGGTTAGCATGATGATGCATCCATATTTAGAATGCATTTGAATGGTTCATGTGATGGCATTTCTTTCATCTGACATCAACTGTTGCTCTAACCTAATGATTACTGTAAATCTATCTGCTTTAGTAATCCTTCTCTTCTAATCCAGAGACATCCACACCACCACAGGGAAGATCAAACGAGCCGTGTTGCAGTTCACCCCAGCAAGCTGGACCTACGTCCGCTGGCTTGACCCCAAGTCTTCCCTGCAGCGAGTGACGGGCGTCTATCTGTTCATGATCATCTGGCAGGTGGGAAATGCTCGCTCACCGTCTTACAATGACTAAAGCGCTACATACAGTAGGAGTTGCTCATCCTTGATGTTGCGGGTGCTGAAGCCCAGCTAATTTAATTGCCACGTCCATTGTTGAAATATAAGACCTGTCTCACATGGATCTATTTAATGTGGTCGTGCCCTGCTGTCCACACATTAACAACTAATCCCATAAGAGTTAATAACTGGGTGCACTACTCGTAGGTAATTTATGGTAATGAGAAAACCATGGATGGAGAACATGAGTAAGCACCTCTGCTCTTGACTGAGAGTCTGCTGTGGCTGCCAGAGTTACAGCCAGTGGCCATGAAAACTGCTGTTTCCTTCATTTTTGAGTGGTGTTCAAACAACAGTCCTCTCTCCTGCACTTTAGGTCCAGCACTTCTGAGGCTTTAAAAAGCAATTCCCACTCACTTGAATAGAGAGAGGACGTGCTGTCTTACTTGTTTGGTTTAAATCCTGAGGCTTCATCACTAAACCTTGACAGACTTCTAGACCTTTTTCACCAGACATTGTGATGTGTTATTGATGATATAATGATGGCTGGATTCTATTCAGTTGCCCCAGAAAGCCTTCCAATGATCAGTTACAAACCCTGAAAATGATGCAGCAAATGTAATGATACTAATTACAACTGTGCATTTTCTGCCTGTACAAGTCAAAATGTCAACTCTGTTGATGTCACCTGGTTAGAGGTTTGATATGAGTCACTGCAAGAGTTCAAAATGGTTTCAATAAGAATGAAACAGTACTTGACACCTATTATATGATGTTTCCTCAAGGTCAATATATACTTTGTGGCTTTGGGACTTCGTGCTTCACATTTTTACTTCCTTCACAGTCAAGAATATCTGATTTGAACATGTATGGTGTACTCGCACTGCCATTCTGTGCCATGACCAAGCACGTTTCACACCTAAAGCGTGGACTATTTGAGTAAAGTGAGTGCAACCAAGCCACTTTTCTGCCCCTGTCACAGTGGGAAGAGGTGAGCCACAGCGCAGCACAAATATGAGCATGCGGACACATGTATCCGACATATAAAGCTCTCCTACTGGCTCTGCATGAGGACAGTGCAATTAAACTGAAAATCACCACCTTACACAGCGGAGCAATCAAGTAGAAGTCTGTATGTGACCACAAACAACTCAAACATCAGCCACAAAGTTAGTAAAGTTGTATATGTGGTATTGTGATGTTCGCTCCTATGTACAGAGGTATCCGTGCCTCAGCACGTTTGGAGCTAATTTGGTGTGAGCGCATGGGAGGGGGGGGACACATATTTTAGCCCTAGTTTCAGTACATGTATAAAGGCAAAAGACATGCCCATCCCCATTGGTTATTGGCTGGGTGCTGGATGAACTGACCTGACAAAAGTCCACAAACCATCAGCTCCCACTGCTCTTCCTCTGACTTCTATAATATAATACATAGAGAGAAGCTGTCTTAAATACTCATCAGCCACTAGGGCAAATCATGTGAGAAGTCATTATCCCAAACATCATATTCACAAATAATTCAATGCTATACCATATACATTACACAAAATGTTACAAATACTGTATATACATGAGAAACAAAATGAGTCCAATACTTATTAAACATCAGGTTGAAGGCCATCATAAACAATATATATATAGAACATTTCTGTAAAAAGGCAGGACTTGTAATGATACTATACCTTTTCAAAGTTTTGGTACGCCCTTAACTTCAATTTTAATCAAATAAGCATCTTTGTGTAATAGTTGATGAAAAAAATAAGGCCTGCAATTTGCTGGCATTCAATTTGACATTTTTATGTATTAATGATTATTGATGTTTCCTTGTAAATTTAGATTCACCAGTATGCTCAATTGTCTGTTTGCCATTTTTTTTTTAAACACAACCATTATACAATGTCAGTAAATCCCTCAGGCAAAGTCTCCAGAAATACAGACTTTCAGAAAGTGATCATGAACAACTCAAACTTTTATTTGTTATGAATTTGATGGAGGCTGCGACTGAAACAACCTGCATAACATCACAGCATTTTGAACTATGAGTAAATCCCTCAGGTGAAGTCTCCGGAAATGTGAATACTGTATACCGAACGTACTTGATAATTTGACAGTGTGGGTATTCCCAGCCCCTCAGGGAGTTACCTGGAACATGCCTTAAAATCAACAAAGATGGAGATTGACACAAGATAAAATGAAAATCCTTCATAAACCTTTGTCTCAGCAGACGTTTATATGTTAAGGCATGAAATGTAAGTTTCAGTCAGGATTATTACAAATCACTGAATTCATTTAGATGTATCCATTTCACACTGTTAAACTGTGCACGTAGTTTTAGCGGCTTCCTGTCAATGCAACAGTGCCATAATTAAGGTATCAGTAACACCTGTGCTTTGTCTGCTTTGAAACATAAAATGTCTCCTGTGAAAAAGGTCTATTGTCCCTGCATCCCAACACACAGGTGTAGCTAATAACATGACTCATGACTGAGATGCTCACGTCCAGACCTCAGTCTTGTTGGTGTGTTAATGGAACAAAGCTGTCATTAAATGTTATTGGTTACACCTGATCTTTTCCTTATATGACACCAAAACATCTGCTGTTCGAACTTCATAGTCTCCGAGAATGGTGACGCATAGTGGAACAACAGCCCTCATGGAAAATTAGGGACATTTTGTTACACAAGAAGCAAAATAAAAGCATCGCAAAGCATTTCGCTCAGTTCTCAGATACATTTCTCATTTCATTTACACACATTCCTTCCTCAAATGCAATTATATTTAACATGCTACCAAGCAAGAGATAATTAAGCCACTAAAATTAAGTGCTAATTTAATTGACAAATACAACTATCTGTGGAAAAAGAATTGCAAACTACTTCCTAATACGGTACTTTAGCTGTTAAATATGAATTTAATTATTTATTATATACTCTGCTCATTTCAATTTATCTTTTGCATGATCCTGTAGCCTATTGTCGTGGAGTGAACACTGTCAAACTAAAAAGGTGTTTATTGACTCTTGTGTAAGGCAAAAAGGGATGAATATCTGTTGTGCTTGAAAAATCACTGGTATGATTAGTTATTTTAAAAATATGTTGTGATTTTGTGTGTCTTTTCCACAGCTAACTGAGTTGAACACATTCTTCCTCAAGCACATCTTTGTCTTTCCTGCGAGCCACGCTCTGAGCTGGTGTCGGATCCTCTTTATCGGTATCATCACTGCTCCAACAGTGAGGTAAAAACAAAACCAGTCTTTACTGAGACAAAGTACATCTTTTGAAAAAGGTGCCTCATTTTTTACAGTATCAGACATGGTTGGTTGCCTCCACCACGGAGGTTTTGTTTTTGCCGGCATCAGTTTATCTCTTGGCTTGTTCACAACATAACTCGAAAAGTTACAAATGGATTTGGATGAAATTTGCAGGATGGGTCAGAAATGGCACAAGGACTAGTCACATAGATTCTCGGAGTAATCTGGATCATTGTCTAGATTCAGAAGATTTTTAAAGAATTCTTCATTGTGGCCAAACTCAAAAAAAAAAAACTGAAGAAAATTTAGCCAAAAAACATAGGATAACACCATAATAAATTCTATTAAACCAGGAAATTTGATCCAGATATGGCCAATATTGTGAATATAGTGATCCAGAATGTTTATACTTACAGGGCTTCAGGAAAAATAGCTGCTATAAGTTAACAAATAAAGCTATAGACATTCAACTGACACCAGATTGCAGTGGAAAGTCTGCTGATTCAATAATGTGCCCATGGATTTGATGCATCTTCAGTATTTATAGAACTAGATCCAGAAGAAAACCACCATTATGGAAATATTAGTATTGGTGAAGAACTATTGAATTCACAATGATCTATGCATGTGATTCCAAATGCTAATTAAAGGTTTTCATGGTCAAAGAATCCAATGAGGGTCAAATAAATTTATGAATACAGTATTACTCTTGATACAGTAACATTATGGAGGAAATCAGCATAGGTTCACATGATATTAGGTTTTCACTATGATGACACTGAGCTGCCTTGGTGGAGGTCCGCGCTCTCTGAGGGGTTTCTAGTTCCTTGTGTGACTTGTTTTGCCACTTTGAGATCATAGCGGATGTTAACTGCAATTAAAGTCTTGAACTGTGTTTGTGTTCTTTCTGCAGGCAGTATTATGCATACTTGACAGACACACAGTGCAAGAGAGTTGGGACCCAGTGCTGGGTGTTCGGGTAAGTCAAACTGTAAAGTATCTGTGGAGTGGACATCAGACTCGGGGCACTGAGGGAAGAGAAAGGTGCTGATGTCAACTGTGACGGATGTTCAAAACTGTAGACGCTTGACCTACATCGGGAATGTTCCACGTGGATCTACAAACACTATAAATCTCACTAAGCAAATGTTAACATGTTCAGGTCAACAACCATGAGGCATGTGACTGTAATTTTGTTGGGGTGAAATTTAAATTTTACAGCAGATGGAGATGAGGTTTCATGTTCTGTGTTTGTATTTCTGCTGTTCACAGGGCAATAGCTTTTCTGGAGGCGCTGGCGTGTATTAAATTCGGACAGGACTTGTTCTCAAAAACACAAATCCTCTATGTGATCCTCTGGCTGCTGTGTTTGGTAAGATCAGGGTCACTCTTCTACTGTGTTTCTGTGTGAAAATCAATCCCTACAGTCCGTTGTAGTGGAAAGTAGCTTACATTAATGTTGCATCTCTATTTTAACATTAATCACTGTTTACCTTAAAATACCTCTGTGCTGTGAATGATTCATTATGGATTTTTCCACAAATCATTGAAGACCGTGTGTCATTCTGTGTTTTAGGCCTTCATTACGTTCTTGTGCCTGTATGGAATGGTGTGGTATGCTGAAAATTATGGGTCGAGAAAAAAGGTTTGTTCATTGAGAAATACTCAGCAGTATAAGTCAGATTAAAATACCTTCAGTTTGACTTGCATCTTGGAAATACAATTTACTGCGTATAATGGTTAATATATGGTGCATTTTGTAAGTCAGTACTGGCTCACGCAACTGCATCCGACAAAGTCCATGGCTTTGAAACCTGATGTCTGCCGTAAAATTGGACATGTTACACTTTTTAGTAGAGCCTCTGAGAAGAAATTCCATAAGATTTGATCACCTTTCTGACATTCTTTCATGGATTCCAACTCTGCCCTTCACACTAACAGCTAAGCTTCATGATTCATGATTGTAATATTGATTTGACTTTTATACAGTGCTCTACCTTAAGCATGTGAGGAAAATTATAAACTGAGTCATTGTTAACTTTCACGCCCATGCCCTGTTGAAGAGTAGTTTACCTGTGAAAGCTGTGGTGGGTTTATTTGCTTCTCTCTGGTGATGCAACGTATCACATGTGAGAACGTGTCTCATGTCTCGTCTCCTCTCGCAGAGCCTCTCAGAATGTGAGGACACTAATTACACAGAGTCTCCTGACCACATCTCAGAAGAAATCAAAGGTACAATGACTTCACTGTTAGTTATCTGCTTTATCAATTCATAAATGTGTCAACCCAGATCCTGTAAAGACCTGACTCCTTGTCTCTGCTACTCACATTAGTGCATATTAGTGCAGCATGTGCCTCATACGTATACACTGCTCAGAAAAGTAAGGGAGCACAACATTGTAGTATAACACCAATTCCAGTGAAGCAGGGACGTTGTTTAAAACTTGGATAAAAATATTTTATTTCCAGTAGAACATAAACAGCATATCAGATGCTAACACAGACATTTTACCATTTCATGGAAAATATTATCTCATTTTGAATTTGATGGCAACAAAAAGATTTAAGCAGTGACAACAAAAGGCTAGAGAAGTAATTGGCACAAATCAAAAACAACTGGAAGAGCATGTGACAACTAATTAGGTTAATTGGTAACAGGTCAGTAACGTGATTGAGTATAAAAGGAACATTTTACAGAAACAGCCTCTGAAACATAAAGATGGGCAGAGGTTCACCAATCCACAAAATGCATATAAAAATTGAAATGGTAAAATGTCAGTTTAAACATCTGATATGTTTATGTTCATGTTCTACTGGGAATAAAATATGACTATGAGAGTTGCAGATAATTGCATTTTGTTTTTATTTACATTTTACACGATGTCCCAACTTCGCTGGAATTGGGGTTGTGGTTGAATTTCAGGGATATCAGTCTGTCCAATTAAAATGAAGGCGACAACAGGTGAGTTAGAGGCCAAATCAGGGAATCCCCTTTAAAAAGGAATGGTTGTGTATGTGGTGGCCAAACAGTAGGACTCTTGGTATTCAGTCGCGCTCATTCTTTGTTAGTTTTGTGTTCTGCTGGTATTTTTGATGCTACTGGTAGCTTGAGGCAATACCTACGGCCCAGTCACGTTGCTCTGGTCCACAGTTCAGAACTGGCACTTTAAATGCTAGTTGCCACGTGCCTTAAATCTAGAAAATAATGGTGGCCATAATACGTCATGGAATATAACATAGATATTTTGTGCCATTTTTGCTCAGGAACGGTATGACATTTTGAACAGAGCCTATATTTGCAAAACCTGCATTTTTTTTAACATGCAATACAGAAAATGTACTTGTTTGCTTATGTGAATTTTATGACTGAGCCTGTTTTGCTGGAAGCAGGATGGTTGTTGACAGTTAACTAAACTAACAATGGTCCCAATTGTTATATCTATGACAACAGCCAAAATATCAGAAGAGATAGTGGTGGGCCCTGACAGCCCAACGACCAGACTGAGAAGGACGGACTCGGGGATAAATAAATCCATAAACGGCCTGGACAGCCAGTAGGAGTTGAAGCCAGACACTGGCCAAGAAGTCCCAAACTCACTCCGAGGAGCCAGGTGTGAAGGAAGACGGGCCAGACATCTGACCACTTCCTGGTGTAATTGAAGCCTAAAGAAGCCCCATCCTCAGTAAAAGAGTGGAGACAGGAGAAATTAAATGGATGAACAGATCCATGGAGTGTTATTAGGAGCACAGAGGCTTGGACTACAGAGATGCTGTAGTCATAAAACCTGCGAAACCACTGATCACAGGTTTCTTTTTGCACGTCTGTGAAAGAGAGAGTCTGATATTTGTGTGTGAGGGAAATAACTATTTGACTGCATGATCAAACTATAATTTACAAACATCTATCCTATGATACAGTATATCATTGATGGTTAATGTACATCTGACTCCGGTATGATGGTCCAACACATTTTAGTAAAAAACCCGAATGTAGTATTTATCACATTAAATGAGCCGTATGTTTCTGTCACATAAAGGCTAAAGAAGTCTTCTACTATTATTATTATCACTTGTCTGATGTAAAGTAACATTATTGATGTTCACACTTGTTTGGTGTTTATAACTTGCACAGACTGCGGAACATGGATAGGATTTCAGTGCAGGACAGCCTTAGTACAGTACAAACTTTGACCTGTAACGGAGCAAAACACAGTTTAAGCACTTTTTAAGAATGTTTTCCTGGAAACACTGTACATTTGTATAATGTTTTAAGTATTTTGAGAGTCATCGTGATCTTGAGTGATTTTACCCTCCCTGTCCAACTGTGGCTGCTATCATTTTTACTGTACTGATAACAGAGAGCGATTATTCAGATTCCTACCTGTGTGTGTGTGTGCAGGTGGCTTTGTTTTATTGTCAACCTTGTTGCATATTTTGCATGGCTATGTCAAGTGTTTCAGTAGTAAACTGTTACAAATTAGTCAAAGGGTGTTTCTATTACACCACATGCCAGGATGCCAGTATTGTCATTTATGCCTTTTCACCTTCTGTGTAACATTTCAATTCACACCTTGTGCCTGTACGCATGTTCTTTGTTTATTCCTAACTTTTGCCGCTTTGTATTAAGACTGAATTTAAGTTTCTTGGTTCGATCCCTCTGCCCTGGATTGTATTACTGCGGACATGTCTCTCGTCATCCTTGCCAATAAAGACATTGCCCTCTGTTGAATGGACCAGGCTTTCGTACAGGACACTATAAGTGGTACATTGTCTATAGATTTACATGTCATTTGCCAAAACAATTCAGTGGAAATTGACTTGTGCTGTTCTTTTTCACTGTGAAATACTGAAACATATTAAACTGTTTTCTCTTGACCTTGTAAGTTGTGTCGCTGTTTGAATTACAGCCTACTTTTTGCAATAATCACGTTTTCGTTACTTGTAAATTAAACCTTTCTGGTATTTACAACATTCACATTAGGTGTTTGCATGCTTAAAAAGAGGAAATCATGACTGACCTTGCTTGACCCTTAAGAGTGCTCTGCTGCAGCAAAGGAGTGCCGGATTGGTCAATTCAAGCACGGCCTGTCTCGGATCAGATTTCACTCAGTCTGCAAACCATGAAACTCAGGAGACTGAAATAGCTGCCTTGTGTTGACCTGTTAACAGAATGAAAATAATACCAACTCTGTTAAAACATTTTGAAATATGGCAATGCAGCAGATTCTCTGCAACTTTTTGAAAGACGTGTTTATGCAGATATTTAACTAATTTCGAGTAAAACGTTTGGGTTTTATGTCTGTGAATCCATTGCTCACGACATTGTCCAACTTATTTGCTTTGTCTTCCAGAGGAGGGCAGCAGAGAGCTTTAGTGTGGCACAAACATGTCATGTGACCTTGTGGGCCTACAGTATAGAGGGAGTAGTGCAAATGTTGCAGTGTTCTGCTCTCATATCTCTCCTGTCGCTCTCTCCTTCCTCTTGGTTTCCTGATCCTCCTGCTGTTAAAGTCCACTGAGATATTCGTGTCATGGCAAACAGTCCTGGTTCTCCGTGTCGAGGCAGCCTGAGTCCAGAGGGGATTCTGAGGGAGATCCAGATCAATCTGATGGAGTGTAAAGTCTGCTTCCAGAAATTCAGCACTCAGCAGAGGGAGTACAGACCACAGAACCTTCCCTGTGGCCATGTGCTCTGCCTGGAATGCATCAGGACCCTGTCCCACCCTCTCCTGAGGAAGCTGGAGTGCCCGTTCTGTCGACAGCTGTGCAGTGTTGACAGCACCTCCCACTGCCAGGTTCTTATCGACCTCCACGAGCTGCTGTTTTCTCCTCACAGTTCCAGATGCTCAGCTGCCCCTCACAGGTCAATGGGAGGCCTCAGCTCAGGCAGATGTTTGGAAGCTGCAGCTCTGCATCTTTCCACGGCATTTGGTGGATGGGGGATGCTTGTAAACCCCACTGGGGTGGCTGTTTTGGGGTCCTCAGGGACAATAGTGCTCGTGCATGATGGAGAGAAGAGGGTGGTGGTGTTCAATCCACAGGGAAAGAAGCTGAACAGTTTTGGACAGAAAGGAAAAGGCACTGGGGATATCTGTTACCCAGTGGATGTGGCTGTGGCTCTCTGTGGGTATGTGGTGGTAACTGATGGGGGGGACAAAGCTGTAAAGGTGTTCACGTCCAGGGGGAGCCACGTATTGACAGTAAAGGGCTCATTTCAGCTGCCTTGGGGTGTGGACACAGACAGCCATGGGTATATCCTGGTCTCAGACGTCCAAGCCGGCACTCTGTCCCATGTCACACTGGACTATAGCAGCAGTATCAGTGTCATGGAGTGTCGAACAGCTGTTTCTGACCTGCAGCATCCAAAAGCAGTGGCGTGCTGTCAGGAGAGTGGGAACACTGCAGTGATAGAGCATCTAAATGATGACACTTACCCTTCAGGGAGACGCCAACAAAACACACGCCTTAGAGTTTTTAGCAAAGACTTCCACATCCTTTACCAGACAGATAGTTTCAGCCTGATTCTGCAGTCGAAGTTGTGGCTCAACATGTCGGGTGTGGCTT
This sequence comes from Pseudamia nigra, assembly GCA_029823295.1. NCBI lineage: Eukaryota > Metazoa > Chordata > Actinopteri > Kurtiformes > Apogonidae > Pseudamia > Pseudamia nigra. The sequence continues at coordinate 13,975 of JAQQAE010001448.1, forward strand.
TTGCCAGAGATGGAGACGTGATTGTGACTGATGACAAACAAGGGATGGTCTGGAGTTTGGGGAAGATTCTAAGCAGCCCAGTCCTCACTCCACTTATAGGAGACCAGCTCATCCGCCCGGCTGGAGTGGTGGCCCTGAAAAATTCAATCATTATTCTGGACAGTGGAGACCATACAGTGAAGATTTATTCTACTGAGTAATGTTAGCTGTTTGATTCATGTATGGACAGGCCTGGTTGCATTTACAGTACTGTGTTAGTAGAATGAAGCAGTTAAGTATTAACAGATGAGTTTTAGTGATGTATCTGTCTGTCTAAGTCCAGTGTGAGAAATGTTTAGCTTTGTTACTGTTCTAGCTTTTAAAGTTTAGCAATTTTAAGATTTACCAAAGTCTTTTAAGTGAACAAATCTAGAAGTTAACATCATTCATTCAAGGAAGACCGTAAATTATTGCAGATCAAGAATGCCCCACACACAAATGTAACATGCTCCCACTGGTTCAATTGCTTATTAACACGAATAGCTAGTCAGCCAATCACATAGCGGCAACTCAGTGCATTTAGGCATGTAGACATGGTCAAGACGACCTGCTGAAGCTCAAGCTGAGCATCGGAATGGGGAACAATTACTGATTGGTTATTGATGCCAGATGGGCTGGTCTGAGTATTTCATAAACTGCTGATCTACTGGGATTTTCACACACAACCATCTCGAGGGTTTACAAAGAATGGTCCAAAAAAAGAGAAAATATCCACTGAGAGGCTGGTTGTCTGGATGAAAATAGCTTGTTGGTACCAGAGGTCAGAGGACATTTTTCAGACTGGTTGGAGATGACAGAAAGGCAAAAGTAACTCAAATAACCACTTGTTACTTGTTACAGGAAATACGGAATACCGTCTGAATGCACAACACATTGAACCCTGAATCAGATCCTCCCGTCAGCTTAGAACGGGAAACTAAGACTGCAATTCACACAGCCTAAACAAAATTGGACAATACAAGATTGGAAAAGACATTGCCTGGTTTAATGAGTCTTGATTTCTGCTCTGGCATTATGACGGTAGAGTCAGAATTTGGCATAAACAACATGGAAACACAGATCCATCCTGCCTTGTATCAATAGTTCAGGCTAATGCTGATGTAGTGGCTCGGGGGATATTTTCTTGCCGCACTTTGGGGCCTTTAGGACCAAATGACTTCAACTTTATTCAAACTTTTGGGTATTATTACTAACTATGTCCAACCCCTTATGACCACAGTGTACCATCTTACTCATTTATTCCTTCATTTCATTTCTGGTTTGTCCTGTTTTTTTTTTTAATTCTTAGTTTCCTTAGTGTCTTGTTTTTGTTGCTCTTTATTTTATTGTTATCACATGTGAAGCACTGTGTGAGTAACTGTCTGTGAAAGCTGCTATATAAATGCATTTATGATTATTATAGTCTTCTGATGGCTACTTCCAGCAGGATAATGCATCATGTCACTAGGTTCAAATCAGTCCTGGGCTACAGTCCTGCTGCTGTATTTACATTTTTTATGTCACCAACTTACACTACATGGACAAAGGTATTTGGACACGTGACTGCTGCACCCACAGCAACCTGGACGTCTCCGCAAATCCACAGGAATCACTGTCATATCTGAGCTGAACCATATTTTATGTCACAAATTAAGAAGCAACAATGAAAAATGTGATAAAATAATGAACATAATAAAATGGAAAATACCGGTAATGACGAAATGACCATGAATTAAAATGCAAGCGAGAATGTGTGAAAAAATGAGCAAAAATGAATAAAATTATCAAGAAATGAGTAAAAGGATTAAAAAAATGAACAAAATAACATTTTGTTATTTTGTTCAACTTTATTTTTCCATTTTTTTAATTTTCTTGATTATTGTAGTCATTTTTGTTGTTTTTCTTCATTATTTTCTTCATTTCTATTCACTTTTGCAATTATTTTGTTGGTTTCTACTGTTTGTTCATTTTATATATTATATTGTTAATTTGTAATAATTTTCCCAACTATTTGGTTGACTTCATTGATTATTATATTTATGTCCTTCATTATTTTACTCACTTTTCTCAGTTTTGGTACATTTGTTAATCATATTGCTCCCTTTTTGACATTTTTTCACCTTGTTGATTATTTTATTCTTGTTTTTTGCTCAGTCTTGTTAAATATATTATTCATTCTGTTGACTATTTTGTCCAGTTATGTATTCATCTGGTCACTTTTGTTGATTTTTGGTCAGGTTTTGTTCATTTTGTGGAATGCTGTCATCAGGTTTTGGTAAATTTTGGATTACCTATCTATTTTTTGTTCATTTTGTGGAATGTTTTTTTCTTTTTTTTTGGTCAATTTTTGTCATTTACGTTTATTTTGTGGAATGTTTTGGTTGGTTTTTCAAATATTTTAGTCACTTTTGTTTATTCTATTGAATTTTATGTTCATTTTCTGGTAAATTTGGTTGACTTCATTGATTATTATATTTATGTTCTTCATTATTTTACTCACTTTTTCTCAGTTGTGTTACATTTGTTAATCATATTGTTCCTTTTTTGACATTTTTTCACCTTGTTGACTATTTTATTAATTTTTTTTGCTCAGTCTTGTTAAATATATTATTCATTCTGCTGAATATTTTGTCAACTTTTGGCCATTTCTTTGCCACTGTGTTCATTTTATTTTACGCTAACGGTCAGTTTTATTCATTTTCTTAACAGTTTTATTCACTGCGCTGACGAAAAGTGATATAATTATGATTCCTATGTACTTTTTTGTCCTTAAAGTGTATCTTACAACGCGGTATAATCACATGTTATTTCATAAATGCAATACTTGTGGGTGAGAGACAGAGCGGGTCTGAATTGTAATAAACTAAAACCCTCCCTGTTTTAAAAGCTGCTTATTGCGGCGGGTGCGTGTAAACCCACTTGTCCTCGCGCCCCACGTTGCTCGCGCTCTAGGTTTCATTGTGTGCAGTGCGCGCGGCGCGGCGCGGTGCGTCAATCCCGCCTCAGATCTGAGGCTCAGCTCTGCACAGTCTGCACCGTCTGCACCGTCTGCAGAGCCCGGAGTCCTGCTCCCAGTGGAAGATGGCGCTGGGGATGCTGCCTGGGGCCGGAGCTCAGAGCTGGATTTACCCGAGAACCCGACGCGGATGGATTTAACGGACAAATATGAACACATCCCAGTGCGTTTTGGTCGAGGTTCGGAGCGTTTTGGGGCTGTTTTAAGTCGACTCCGCTGCCTTTTCTGCGGCACAAATCCGGGCTTCTTGTCGGGGGACTCAGAGTGTACATTGATACTCGGCGCAGAGGCAGGGTGGGAGTGAAAAGTGGACAAAAATGTCGGATACAAAGGTAAAAGTTGCAGTTAGAGTTCGGCCCATGAACCGCAGGGGTAAGTATCCTAACGCCTAATCTGCTTTTTGTCGCCTTAGATGTACATTAAGTTATTCTAAAGTTTATCGCCGTGTCTGTCTCCGGCTTGAATTATAAACCCCAAGTCTTACATGAGTTTAAACGCGGTCCAAACGAGCCAGGGCTTTACTTTTCACACCCCCGCATTGTGCTTTACTCTCCCCACAAACTTCTCTGTGCAGAAATGGAACTGAACACGAAATGCGTCGTGGACATGGAGGACAACCAAACCGTTTTGCACCCGCCGCCCTCCAACGCAAAGGGAGAAAACAGGTAAACAATGCTGAATCTCTGCCAACATCTGCAAATGAACCTTGTTAAACTGCATAACAGCGAGCAATATGAGCTAATCTGGGACCCTCACAGGCTTGGAGGGGCTCTGCTGACATGTCTTTGCAGTGCACACATGGGGAGTTTGGAACAAATGTCTGCAGACACTGTAATAAGCTCATCATGTGCTGCTTGTAATGTAGTAACAGTCATGGTCAGCATATGACTGGATCTGCTTCTGCACCCACTGGTGGCATGGTTTTAAACCTATTCATCCCTTCAAAATCTAACATAAACAGCATCATATCTGTCACCCCCTCCTCGTGGAATATGAGGGTGTCCACAGGTCAATTCAGAAACATTCAAGTGTGTTAAATTTCAGTTTGCTTGGTCTGAATCTGAACATTTGTGTGGCCAGTTTTTGGTCAATTTTGGGATTCTTTTTGTCATTCGCCTGGTTTTTGTGGGCGGTTTTATTCTGTTTTCTTAGCTTGATTTAGTTGTCTGCGTTCATTTTGTGGAATGTTTTGTTCCGTTTTGGTGAGTTTTTGGATTGTTTTGATCGCTTTTGTTCATTTTGTGGAAGATGTCATCAGGATTTGGTCAATTTTGGATTACTTATCTATTTTAGTTCATTTTGTGGAATTTTTTTTTTGTTTTTTGGTCAATTTTTTGATTATTTTTGTCATTTATGTTTATTTTGTGGAATGTTTTTGTTGGTTTTTTGAATATTTTGGTCGATTTTGATTATTCTGTTGAATTTTCTGTTCGTTTTATGGTAAATTTGGGATTGTATATATATTTTTTCTTCAGTTTGTGGAATATTTTGTTCAATTTTGGCCAGTTATGTATTTCTTTGGTCACTTTTGTTGATTTTTGGTCAGGTTTTGTTCATTTTGTGGAAGGATTACTTATCTATTTTTTTGTGGAATATATTGGGCATTATGGTCAGTGTTTGGATTTTTTTTGTCAAATTTGTTGAATTTGTGGAATGTTACGTTAATGTTCTAGACAAATTTGAATTATTTGTGTATTTTTGTTCATTTTGTGGAATATTTTGGTCATTTTCAGTCAATTTGTAGATTCTTTTTTACGTGTTGATTTTCTCCTGTCATGCAGATTTGTGTCTTTATTTTATTAGTTTATTCATTCTTTCTCAGTTCTTGTGTACATTCTTGGTTATTTGGTGAAGTTTTGTTCATTTAATGCTACTTTATTATTTTCCGTTTGATTTTTAGCAACAAAATAAGTTCAGCCCTTCCTTTTTATACCAGTTATTGTCTTCTGCATTTACTGTGATGTATGTGAATTCATTTACAGTAAAATAAAATGCAGACATTATAGATTAATGGTCCAAACACAGCCTTAAATGTGGTTAAAGAGTAGACTTAAAGTGTTGACACCTGCAGTCTGCCTGCGTATATTATGTCATTCATGTGAACTTGGCAGTGCAGCTCACTCAGCGGCTGTAATTACACATCATGTTTTTCCTGTTTGATATTGACTTTCAGAGCCACTGTTCAACGCATAATGTGACACTTGAGCAGATTAATGTGATTAATGTGGAGCCTCGGGCTGAAAGGTGTAAATGTGCAACTCAGAGCTGATTCAGGTGACGTGGGATGAACTACACGACTTTTTAAGATCGCAGGGTGCATCCGACTGTATCAGGCTGAGCTTTGTCTGCTGTTTCACACTCGGCTGACGCACTGAAGGTCAGCGAAAAAGCCAGAACGGTTGAGACTTCACATACAGATTGTAATGGAAGACGTCGGCTAATAATAGATTTTAACGTGTGAACTCATGGAAAAGTCATGCCTGGGGAGAGATGAAGTATTTCTCCAATCAGTGCTGCGGACTTCCCTGAGTTTTGTGCTTGGTTTGTTTGCTGGTTGCTGATGTTGAGTCACTTGTGATTAGACAACCGACTCCATTACCCACAAGCACAAAGAAATCTAACAGACTTTATCAGCTCAACACCTGCAACATAAACTGGACATCACCTCGGGATGCACACAGAAATGTAAATGTAAAAGACAAGAGGCATCTAAACAAATCCTTGGCATATTTTCTTAATTTTAATGAAATGTTATAAAACCTGTGTACACCAAATATGCTTTCAATCAACAAAATGCATCAACAAGCATGAGCAACATGAACTAAATGATCCACAGCAGGCAAAAAAAGTCACAAATAAGTAGTAAAACTAACAAAAATGTACAAAAATTCCACAAAATGAAGAAAAGAGTCACCGAAATGAAAGAAAACATGGACGAATGAACAAAATAATACAAAAAAATCAAAAAAGCAATTAAGAAAATCAAGGGGGGGGAAGCACAGTTGACCAGAATGAGCAAAACCAAAGAGCCAAATAATCCAGAATATTAACAAACATGAAGAAAATTGCCGAGAAAATCAACAAAATGGAAGAAAAATACTATTCAACATTAAAGTCAACAATTTCTTCAAGAACATCCACAAAAAAGAACAAAACAATCATAACAAAATCGCCCCAAAAATGACCAAATTTTAAAAAATGGGCAAAATAATGAAGTAAATGATTGATGAAATTGACAAAAAAATCATCAAAATAATAATAAAAAACATAAACTGACAAAAAATAGTCCACAAAATTACCAGAATGAACAAGATATGCAAGAAAATAAGCAAAAAGGAACAAGATGATTATTCAAATCTACAAAAATAATGATAAAAATCACCAAAAATATTACCAAATTTTTAAAAGTGAGTAAGATAATGATACAGAATGAACAAATAATTGTGAAAACTCACAAAAGTAAAGGAATCAATCAAAAAATAAACATAAATTGAAGAAAAATAGTCCATAAAATGACGCGCAAGAATTAATTACAAAAATCTGCCAAAAATAATATAAAAATAACAAAAAAAGTTACCAGTTTTAAAAAAATGAGCAAAGTACTGAGAAGTAATGAACAAAATAGCTGATGAAACTAGCAACAATTAACAAAATAATCAAAAAATAGAGAAATCGAAGAAAAGTCAGGCCAGAAACTCAAAAGAATAAGATAATTATGAATATCTTTAAAAATGAATACCTGCAAAAATGAGCCATGTAAGTATGGTATCATCTGATTTACTTGTCATATCACGTGCTCTATGAATATTAGAAATGAACAACAGTCCACTTTGTGAGCAGTGAACATTGTCACGTTGGAGCGTTTTCTCCCTCTCGGGCCTCGTTAAAGTGTGCCGTGTTCCCTGTGCTGCTGCATGACGGTTGTTCACAGTCGTATCAGATCGTAATGAGCACATTAACTCGCATTTAAGGCAATTATTAGAGCAGGGATTGACTCACAATGGCAGCGTTCCAGGCAATTAAAAAAATCACACACAACGCTTGCATGTGGGCAGCGGCGCACACATGAGCAGAGGTACGAGCTGCTGTGGGGGAGGGGAGGGACAGTCGGTGCGTTTACGTTCACTCAAGTCACATGCACCTGACTGACGTATCCCCAAAAATGTACTTCTGAGAGTAGTTCTTCGAGAGACTACTTCATACTTCATGCTTCTACTCAGTTACATTTGGCTAGAGCTCCAGGAAATCAACAAACGGGGAATAAAAACACCATCTGACCAAATAAAGTGAAAATGCACAAAATACACAACAAAACAAGCAAAAGTAAAAAAAAAAAAAAAAAAAACAATAATCAAGTCAGCTAATAAAAGTGTACAATGTAACCAGTATAACTGAAAAATGTCAACAAATACACAAAAAATGAGCAAAGATGAACACAAAAATCAAGCAAATTAATAAAAAGAATTCAAATAAAACTGAACACAAATCAATAACGTGAGTAGAAATTGTCAAAATCATGCTGTAAATTGATAAAAATGTGCACTATAGCAAACAGAATTTAAAAAGCAAAAATGCACAACAAATTCAGACAAAATTAAAAAAAAATCTAATTAACTGGTAATTACGATGAAAATAACCAATACAACTGAGCCAAAATGCTCAACAAAATGAGCAGAAATTAAGAAAAAATAACCAAGTGAATTACAGTGGTCAAATATAACCAGCAAAATTGAAAAAAAGGAACACATTCACAACAAAATGACCAAGAAATGAACAAAACGTTTAAGTAAATTGACAAAAATGATCATAAGGAATAAAACTGAACCAAAATCAACAAAATGCACAATGAAATGAGTAAATATGATCAAAATGATCAATTATATGAATAAAACCACATAATGCACATAAGAAAATAACCAAAATACGATAAGAAAATAATAATAAAACTAAACAAACGTTGTTATAACCAATTCCACATGCTTATATTACTCAATAGTTGGGTAGTCTTTTAGGGCCATCCTTTCTGACAGTACCAACGGCACGCTAACTGACTGACTATCATACAGTCCTGTCAATGAAGGCCAAGCAGAGATTTGTATATTTACTGTAATATCTTAATAATGTAGCAAAAAGTTAAAATATGTAACTTTTGTTCCTAAAAATTACCTAAACAATACATTCAACCAGTAATAATCCTATCAGTCCTCACTTCCACTCCTCTGTCAGTTTGCACTGGTGTCTCCAGCCAATCACGGTGTCATGTTTACATTTCCAGCCAATCAAGGCATTACACGCCAGGAAGCAGTTTGAATTTGTGATCTCTTCCAGTATTTCGCGATGGAACTTTTCTACAGAGTTTTGCAAATATGTGGGTGAGTTTATGTCGGATATAAAGTGTATAAAAAGCGCCAGATAATTGCCCTCTGTTTGTTAATTGTCCAACTGGCTCTCTTTTCCATAAAGTATTTTAACACTGGTGCATTAAGGATCATTAAGGAAAGCATCCTTAATGATCCTTAATGTGCATGAATGCTATCATTAAGGATGCTTTCACACCTACAGCATTTAGTCCGCGTAAAGTGGTCCGGAGTCCAGAACACCTGCAAGTTCAGTTCGTTTGGGCTGGCGTGAAAGCGGACCAGTTTGTTTTGGTTTGGACTAAAGAACCGTACTGAGACCACCTCCATCCAGAAGGTGGTCCCAGTACGGTTCGGTACACCTCCATCCGAACTCTGGTGATGGTGAGAACTCTGACCGGCCTCGATTTGGTTCTGCTGTCTGTAATGTAGCACTTTTTGGTCTATGGAGGCTTCTGTAGCAACCTGTAACATACATTACCAGTACAAGAAGCTAGTAAACTTCTCTACGTCAGAGTCTTTTGATACGTCTTCTCCGTGCCAAAAAGAAGCACAGTGATTTTGACCCAAATACGAGTCCCATGCTGGAACAACCGCCACTCCGCTTTTTGCACAAACAAATGATAATACTAAATCGCCACAAAAACAAGTAAAATAGTACCATTCATTATTCCGAAATAAAGCAGAAATACGATATTTTCATCTGCTGGATTTTTCCCTCTCCAAATGCTGCTCTCACTTACGTCACCCAAAACACAGTGATTCGTAAACAGCGCCACCTCATGAGTGGGGGGATGTACAACATTCATAGTGGTTGGTTCTTTAGGAAAAACACTGTATGAATGTGGACCGAACTAGTTGAGAATTGCAACATTGTAACAACTTGTGGGTCCAATGGAACCACTGGACTGGACTAACAGGTGTGAAAGCACCATAAGTCTGTCTCAGTCTGTCCATGAGCAGAGGGGTGCTAGTAGAAATAATGCTATTTATAAACAGAGCAGAAGAAAGTTGCATACTTTGCCTTTAAAAATGGACCATCAAATCACTTATTGGAGGATCCAAACTGAGCATTTGAGCCCATGATGACTCAGGACAAGAATGCATTCAGTTAGTACTGTTGGATTGTACAGTAACTCTATAGGAGCTGATGCCACAGGGCCTGCTGGTGATTTTACAGCTTTAAGTTAATCCCACCTCTGCCTCGTCCTGGTCCTTGCCCACTGGTTTGGCTCCAAAAACTACTGGCTCCAGTTGCAGTGAATTTCTCTTCATATTTTTTAACAAGTGATCTGATCATCAATCTTTAAGATCTTATGGCAAATAATCCACGGGGTTTTGATTCACAGGGCTGTATGACACTTGTTGCTGGTGGAGTCAGACCCTCGTAGCTTCAATCCATTTAGTAAAACATATTTCATCCTGACAGATGTTCAGCTGTTGTTGGGATGAAGAAGGTACACTAACAACACTATAAAAAGGCTTTACTAGGTGATGCTTGATAAAGTTTTGATAAGTCATTATTACTCATAAATGTCCCATTTATTGTTATGTCATTCATGTGAACTTGGCAGCACACATCACTCATTCAGCCTATTACACATGATGTTTTGCATGTCTGATATTGAATTTCAGAGTGGCGGTTGAAAGCATAATGTGACACGACCACATTAATGTGGAGCCTCAGGCTGAAAAGTGTAACTGTGAAACTCAGAACTGATTTATGACTATGTGGTATGAACTACATGACTTGAAGATTTTACACACTGCACGCTGTATTTGGAAGAGCATCCTCTACTGTTTCACACTGTGCTGTTGTGCTGAAGATCAGTGAAAAAGCCAGAGAATGTGCCTTGTTGACAGTTCACAATCAGATTATAATGGTATATTGGATAATAATAGATTTAACACAAAGTCATGTGGGGGACCTACTTTGCTCCTGCAGCTCCACCCCTTTTCTCCAAATATGGTCACAGCTGGCATTTGGCTCTGCAATGGAGACCAGGAAGACACAACCTGATATGGATGTTGATTTATTGTGATAAATATTTTTCTTTTGTCTGTGTAATAATAGCATTTGTACAGCCAGTAGGTGACACGTTTTTAAAAATGACAAAAGCATAGAGAATTCAGAACTGTTTATCAGCGTTTTTCATCTTTCATCCTGTTTTTGTCCTTTTTTGGGCCTTTTTGTGTGTTTTATGTCATTTGTGCCTTTTTGCTCTTTGCATCTGTCATATCATTTTCATGTTTTTTCCCCTTTGGCCTTTATTTTAGGCAACATCTTTTTAATTTTTTTTAATGTTGTTTCTATCTTTTTTGAATCTTTTGTCTTTTTGCACCTTTTACATTTTTTTAAAAATCTCTGTGCACCTTTTGCATCATTTCTGGATTTTTCCATCTTGCATGCTTTGTACTGTCTTGTCATGTGTTTTTGTCATCTACATAATTATGTCTTTTTGCATCTTTTTTTTTGTGTCTTTCACATCGTCCTTTTTGTTGCATCTTTAACTAATAAATTAAACCTCACTCACCTGCTGGCTACCGCATCACGTACAGACTCCTCCGGCTTGTCTATAAATTGCTCCAGGACGGTGCCCCACAGAACCTATTGGACCACCCCCTCCAACACGCCCCATCTAACCCACCTGTGGTTCTCCGACTCTGGCTTCCTCTCCATTCCTTGCACTAAAACATGAACTTCTGGGGATAGAGACCTCAGTGTAGCAGCCCCCGCCCTCTTGCAGCAGAGATTTTCCATGCTACATCCAGTCTGCTCTGAAAAAGTCTTTTGTCTTGCTTTTGTTTTGTTTTATTGTCTCTGTAAAGCATCCTTTGGTCTCTTGAAAGATACAATAGAAATTCAAGATATTATTGTTAGCGCTGTCAAACGATTAAAAATTCTAATGTGATTAATCATAGGATCACTGTGTCTTAATTTCAATTAATCATGATTAATCACAGGGTCACTGGATTAATTTCGATTAATCACAATTAATACCCATTCATTTTTCATTTTGTGGGAGCAAAATCGCTCATGATAGAAGGTGATACAGACACTTGACTAAAATTACTTATTTTACATTAAAATCCATATTTTTTCTAATTTAAACTTGTGTAACTAAAGGAAATT
>JAQQAE010001449.1:0-25493 GCA_029823295.1 Pseudamia nigra
ACTCCCATTTCTTCTTTTTGCATTTTTAAGCACTACTCAGAACCTTCTTAAGATCCAACAGTGCAAAACGTACATTCTTGCAATTTTTCAACTGGTCTTAAAATTTTGATCAGTAGTGTATATGGCTTATACACACAAGGTTGCAATAATTATTATCAATCACCTCAATTTGTTTCTAGTTCTTATTTTTTTATGTGTTTGACAAATTTACATTACATTAAGTGCTTTGATTCTTCTATGAATTTTCCGCTGCACTACTAAAGCCTAAACTTATAAAATGATGTGTATTGACACACACTTTAAACACAGAAAAGCTACTAATTATAATGTAATGCAAATTAATCAGATATCAGTGAAACAAGCCAGAACCTTGAATATTTAAATTGGATTTATTCATAATAAATACATAATCCTTGCTGTGTATGTGGATGAACATATTACTTGGGATTTAAATACATGAATCTTAATATTTGGTTTCAATATTTATAGGAAAGAGGAAACATATGAATAGTGACAACATGGGGGCAAAATTATGCCATGTTTTTCTGTAGCTGTGTTTTTTTCCCCCTTGTGGTATCATGTTGAAAAAAATGCGTAATGAGTAGTGTGCAGTTTCCAAGAGGTCATTTGTGAACCTAAAGGGAAAATACAGCAAGTGATAGTAATACTCTGAAAATTCTATTATAATCCACCAACCCGTTATAGTACCAGAAACACCAAGCTATTATAAAACTGCATGTAAGCGTGTTAGTGGAATGAGGAGCTGAATTCAAAACTTCCATCACCGTCTCTACAGTGACCAGATTCCTTCAAGAACTATTAAGGTTTTTTTCTCAGCGGCATAGTTGTGTGACTGTGCACCACATTAACCCCGCTTAATCATATTTAATGCAAAAGTGTTGCATCATATTAACACTGTGTGTCTGGGGGTGGGGGCAGTGTGATCCTGTGTGCACTGTTATGTAAGAGCTGTTGCCCATTATTCTCTGTAGGATGACTGAACCCTGCAGGGAACATGAACAAATTTAATCAAATCAATTGCAATATGTTTGGTATGCATCTCATTATTTGGCCACCCACGTAGATTTTTTTAATACGCCCACGTGTGCAGTTTCATGCGCTCAAACACACAAACATAAAAACAATCATCATAAACAGTTCAGTGGTTTTGTCCTTAGGAGCACATTGTCAACATCAGTGTATCAGAGGTGAATCATATGTGAGCTTAACCTCGCCACAGAGCTCAGGCCACGGAAAAGAAATCTGTTTGTATGTTGTCTGCGGGTGGGGGTTGGGGGTATGGGAATAAATGCAATTGCTGTTATGATTGACTTAATGATGCCTCAAACACCCTGTCCTCCCTAGGATGGTGTTAGCTTTGAGGTGAGGAGATATGATGCAACCAAATACGCTATTGTCTCCTCTGAGGGACGAACCTTTGACCAGGTGACAGGGGAGCTGATTAGGAAGCTGCTCATGTACATCGGTGGGAGCAACGAGCCAGGTGAGCAAATCTAATCAGTAGAAGTCTGAAATTCTTCATGGAAATCAGGGATGCCTTGTCCTCTAGGCTAAAGGGGGGAAGGGCCATCCAGCTTGTTCTCAACACTCAAAGTCCGCATCTGTGATGGTACTGGGGTGCATTAGTGCACATGGCATGGGTAATCTGTACATTTGTGAAGGCAACACTAATGCTGAACAATATAGGAGAGATTTTACATTTGTTTGAGGGAAGACCTCGTTTATTTCAGCAAGACATGTCAGATCACATTATGTATGTGTTTCAACATTATGTATGTGTTTCAACAGCATGGCTCTGTAGTAAAAGAGTCCTGGTGCAAAACTGGTGCAGTCCTAACTTATCACCTCCTGATAATGTTAGTTTTATTAAGAAGCATCAAACATGACAAAGGCCACTCTAAAGTGTTGAGCAGCGGCAGAGAATGGGAAAACATTCCACTTTCAAAATTGCAGCAACTAGTCTCCTCATACAAGCACTTATAGAGTGTTGTTAAAAAAAGAGGTGGAGCAACAGAGTGGAAAATATGAACCTGGCTCAGCTTTTTTGAAAGGTGTTGCTGGCATAAAATTTAAAACAAGCGTGTAGTAAAAAAAACAATTAGAGTTTGTAGTCTTGGCATATGATATGATCTTTATGCTGTTTTTTAATTGTTAAATATGGAGTTGGTGTTCTTTCTGTATTGCATATCATAAAATAAAACTGTCCTGGGGTTATTTTTACTGCTACTTTCTCAAACTAACTTGTGTCACAGAATATGTACTTTTCAAATGTCAAACACAAAAACAAATGTGAAGTAGCTTCTTCACAAAGGCTTCAGAGTTGACTGACAACAGTAAAATGTTTAAAGCAAGCTTTCAGTTAAGGCCACGTCTTATTGCTATTTTCATTGTTGATTAACACACAGATTTTTTTTTACATTCATTGATTAGTTGGTCTGTGAAATGTTACAAATGGAGAAAAATTTTAATAAGTGTTTCTTAAAGCTAAAGAATGCATTCTCAAATGTCTTCTTTGTCCTACAAGGTAATGGTTATTAATATAGTAATTGAACAATATAGATACTGCCGTTCTGGAAAACATAAGAGACTACTGGTTTTGCTGTTTATAGGTATGTGTCTGAATAAAATTAATATTTTTGTTTATTCTTCAACCTACTTACAACAGTTCCTAAATTCCAAATAGAACATTGTTAGTTACAGCATTTATTTGCAGAAAATAACAACTGGTCAAAAATGTAACACATAGTAAATATATTTTGTAGCCTCACGTGTAAAGACAAAAAGGTTGATTGTTTTACTTTCATTTTAAAACAACACAGTATAACCGTCTTGACTTGGGAGGAGTTTTCAGTACAGAATTCGGTGTAATCACGCTGACTTTCAGTTACATTGTGACACTTCTGTTGGCTGCATTCCACCTGCCCCAGTGCAAAAATTCAAACAGCTGAACTTTGTTTCATGATTTGCTATGATCAATCTCCGCCTTGATCACATTTCGGAGGTTTTCCCAGGGGTCATGTACAGAAATTAAGAGTGGTCTGTTATTTTTCCCACAGTTGTATACAGTGGTGTGAAATAGTGTTTGCCCCTTTCCTAATTTCTTATTTTTTTGCATGTTTGTCACACTTAAATGCTTCAGATCATCAAACAAATTTAAGTATTAGACAAAGACAACACATGTAAACACAAAATGCAGTTTTTAAATGAAGGTTTTTTTTATTTTTAAGGAGAAAAAAATCCAAACTTACATGGCCCTGTGTGAAAAAGTGATTGTATCTTGATGATCCCCAAGACTTTTGTAAAAATACTCTGTGGACTGGCGAGACGAAAGTTGAACTTTTTGGAAGGTGTGTGTCCCGATACATCTGGTGTTGCTTCTAACCTCAAGCTGAAATGCACTTGGGTTCTGCAGCAGGACAGTGATCCAAAACACACCAGCAAGCCCACCTCTGAATGGCTTAAGAACAACAAGATGAAGACTTTGGAGTGGCCTAGTCAAAGTCCTGACCTGAATTCAATTAAGATGCTGTGGCATGCTAAAAAAAAAAAAAAAACTCAATTGTGGCTGAATTACAACAATTCTGCAAAGATGAGTTGCCCAAAATTCCTCCACAGTGCTGTAAAAGACTCGTTGCCAGTGATCACAAATGCTTGACTGCAGTTGTAGCTGTCAAAGGTGACCCAACCAGTTATTAGGTTTCGGGGGAAAGCACTTTTTCACACAGGGCCATGTAGGTTTGGATTTTTCTTCCTCCTTAAAAATAAAACCTTAATTTAAAAGTTGCATTTTGTGTTTATTTGTGTTATCTTGGTCTAATATTTAAATTTGTTTGGTGATCAGAAGCATTTAAGTGTGACAGACATGCAAAAAAAAATAAGAAATCAGGAAATCAGGCAAGCACTTTTTGACACCACTGTATATAGAGCCGTATCTATATTTTTTGTGTACTATGTTTTGCTCCACTGTGGGACAACCTGGGTTGGATGTACACCTAGTTTTCTTTGAGTCAGCTGTCTCTTATTTCTGACAGCTTCACTCTCATGTTTTTTTTTCTTTAATTTTCTACTAAAAACATAACTGCAATACAAATTTATCATTTGCTGTGTGCTTTATAAGATCGAACAAAGAAACCTACAAATCCCATTTCTGCTCGACGAGCTCCCCCTGTTTTCAAACCTCCTTTTGTTTCTAATCTTCCCCAGGTGAGGCAATGGGTACGGCAGCTCCCATCATCATCACAGTGTATCCACGCAACGATGGCGTTTTGTCTCGCCGTTTGGCTGTGGCCATCCGTGTCCCCACCGCCTACCAGCAGAGTCCTCCCACTCCCACCGACAGTGCTGTCAAAATCGAGGAGCGGCCCGGCATGACTGTCTACGCTCTGTATGTTACATTTAAAGGCTTTTACTCAAAACTCTGCTTTTCAAAGCTGAGACGTACAGTAGAAAAGTAGGACTGATGTTGATTGGAAGTGCTACACTGCTCACTCATTATACTAAGCATTATATCTACGTTATGCCACCTGTGGCGCAGACCTCTTTATTTTTGGAAAATAATCCCTGCACAGCTTCCCACTGTTTTAACCTGTGGTAGGGCCTAAAGTATATTCACATACTGTACTCAAGTACAAATTTGTCATACTAGTGGTATTTATTTCTGCCGTGTTCTGCTACTTTTCACTGAAGATATCAGCCAAACGGATTCATGGACACCAAAATAACATTTCATGAACTACTGGTATCAGCAGAACTCTGCTCCGATAATGACTGATGAGAAATTGCACCAACAATGGATAGTTTTTTAAGGGTTGAGGTGAAAATCTGTTCCAAGATTTTGAACCAAATCAGATTTTATATCATCAACGGTTACAGCCCTATATTTAAACACCTCTGTGTTCTGACACCTCTGTGTTCCGACAGTACATAGGGGAGGGCAGGCTGCTGCTGTGAGCCACTATAAGTTCCCAACTAGATACAGAACTGATACAATGGGTTGCTACAATCTATTGAAAGTCAGCCCTCGATCCAAGCTTTTGTTGGCCTGCCTGTTGTGACAGGGGGCCCCGCCGCGTTCCACTCCTCTCCCACTGGAGTACCAACAGCGGAGAGCAAGTCTGGTAGACTTGACTCTGGGCGGGGGCCAGGTCGAAGTATCAAGGGCACAGGGCTAGAGCCCGAGTACCAATGGCATGGAGTGTGAGCTGGAGTACCACGGGCAGGGGGGCACTTTGAGGCTCTGGCCATGGGAGCGAGGTCTCTGGACGTAAGGGTGTCGGAATATGTAGAACAGTCCCCATCGTCGACTGCACCTTTTATTGACTATAAGCATTTTTTTCACTAAAAGTTATTGTTATTAAGTCTTTCTTCAAATATACTGTACTGTATATACAGTATATACACTCACTGGTCACTTTATTAGGAAAAATCGTTAATGCAGCTTGCTAACATGAATTTGTTTATCTGCCAGTCACATGACAGCATGTAGACACAGTCAAAACAAACTGCTGTAGTTTGAATTAAGCATCAGAATGGGGAGGCAAAGTGATTTAAGTGACTGAACATAGCAGGGTTGTTGGTGCTGGATGGGCTGGTCTCAGTATTTCACAAGCCGTTATCTAATGGAATTTTACACACAACCATCTCTAGAGTTTACAGAGTATATTCTGCAAAAGAGAAACTATGCAGTGAACAACAGTTCTTTGGTGAAAATGAGCTAGTTGATTCCAGAGGTCAGACAATAACTAGACTCAAGCTTACGGTACAGACAGTCAAGAAACCCAACTAACCAAATAAGTAATGTAAGTACTAATGCAGATGGGCTAATGCTGTAGGAGACCATGTTGCTACAATTGAGGCTAAAATTCACATGTGTTCAGCAAAATCAGAGTTAATGTTGTGTGGTCTGATGTGACTTCATTTCTGCTGCAACATTTGGATAGAGAGGGACACGATGGTGCATGGGTAGCACTCGTACCTCACAGCTAGAAGGTCCTGGGTTTGATCCCAATGCCGGCCGGCGGGGCCTTTCTGTGTGAAGTTTACATGGCTGCATGGGTTCTCTCTGGGTACTCCGGCTTCCTCCCGCAACCAAAAACATGCACTAGGGGTTTGGTGAATTGGTCACTCTAAATTGTCCATAGGTATGAATGTGAGTGTGAATGGTTGTCTGTCTCCGTACACTGCCTCGCCCTGGGATAGGCTCCAGGACCCCCTCAACCCTTGCAAGGATAAAGGGGTAGAAAATGGATGGATTGATGTACATTTGGATGGTGCAGTCAGAATTTAGTGTAAGCAACATGAAAAGGTCCATTCTGCCTTGTACCTTCAGTTCAGGTTGTGGAAGCAAATATTGTAGCCCTTAGTACAACCTGAACATCATTTAAACACCACAGTCCACCTAAGTGTTGCTGCTGAGCATCCCTTTATTACCTTTTGTACCCATCTTATGACACCTAATAATGTGGCCAGTGAGTACATACTGCATTGACTGCAAACCACTACATTACACTTCTACTACACTACCTGACAGGGGCATAGATCACAATCTTTACTCTATTGCATTTATAGAGGGTAAAGTTAGTTATGTTGCAAATTCCAATTTCCTATTCAAATATGGTTTAAAAAAGAAACTTGTACTTTATGAATGTATAATTATAGCTTATGCTATCGTGCAAGCAGAAATAAAAAAAGAGTGCTACTATTTCAACTTAAAAATTGACTCATTACTACATCAGTAATTATACAATGATAATATTTCACTTTTGGTGCTTCAGATTGATTTTGGTTCTAAAAAAACTACATAAAATAAAATATATAGTACAAATTTGGGGGCAGATGAGTAAGCACAGTTCGGAAGGGAAGATGAAACTGTGTCACATCTTAGAGATACATAAACATACATGCACAAAACATCCCAAATGAACTTAAATAATCTTCACCTGACTCTTGTTTTCTTGATTATTTTATTTTTTCTTTATTTTGTTTATTATTTTATTCATGTTTTGCTGGTTTACATTTATTATGATTATTATACTGTTCATTTTTGTTTCTTTGGTTACATTTGGTCATTTTTGTTACAAAATGTGGAATGGCTAAGACATGTTGATATATCCAGGTTTCTTCCATATAGTAGTGCATGTTTGAATGTAAACCACAGTTGATATACCTTTAACTGGAAAGCCCTTGTTGACAGAACGGCTCTAGAAAAGTTGTTTGAGCTGTTGTCAGTGAGGGTGTAGTGTAGAGATCTGCTTTCACCACCTGATGTTACTAAATATCACACATTAAACCTTAAGTTGGGTTTTAAGTTACTTACCCAAGTTTAATTCTTGCAGAGGAATGAACACTGATACTGTATTGAATCTTTGAGTTTTTTTTTTGTTACCTCCATTATGCTTCAAATCTAGTCTAAATTGCACTTTTTGCAGACTTGTTTTATCTCAGCAACATAGTACATTCACCTTAAAAAAAGCTACCTAATTAAACTAACACACATCATCCATCTAATCAATGTCTCTTTGTGATCACAGGCAGTTTGGAGGCTTTGCAGCGGAAGCCGAGTACCGAGCAGAGGCCTTGCGTTTGACCCGCACCCTGGGTGAGACGGCCCCGTTTCAGCGTAAGCAGTACTTCTGTTGTACCTATGACCCACCGATCAAGCCTTACGGACGCCGCAATGAGGTGTGGTTTCTACAGGATGAGCCGTAGGAGCTGTCTGATCACACCTGAGTCGAGTCACACACTGAAACATTGTTCAACCTTACTTTCCCTCTTTACCACCTTCCAGTCGTATAGCTTTGTTTTGAGTGGCAAGAGCCACTATGGTGACTTAATGACCCTCCAACCCTCATGGACAAATGTAGAAATTATCCATGTTGCCTTTACCTATCAGATCTTCTACTTGGCTCATATGCAGTAGCTACATTGATATGAAGATGGTCTGAATTCATTATCTGTGCAGCAGCATTTTCCTCCTCCTATTATCACAGCTTCTAATTTAAAGGCACCCTTATAGCTCTGAAGAAAATGTGTAAAGTTTAAGTGTGATCAAAGCTTCTGGACAAATGCAGTGTTAACAAGTGAAAGTGTGCAAAACATTTCAAATGACATTTGCATCACTGAACGCTGAAATAACATACAGAGGACATAGATGTTTAACAAATTGGTGCACTGCAACCACAGGTCTATAGATGTGAAATAAGGAGTTCAGTCTGTAAAAACTCAAAGTATGATGAAGAAACCGGTCTATATTTTCAGAATTACATGTCTACCCTTAACTGTATCATGTCCCTATTGCACACAGTAGTGCTTTGCACATATTTGATCTAGTTTACAATATTGTGACAGGTGCAGAATAACGTACAGAAATAAGATTAGACACATGATAGTAAAAGCACACTTACTTTTCCCAAATAGGGAAACTGGAATATACAGGAGCTGAGCCATACAGTAGATGTAGTGTTTATGAAACCGTGGGTGGACAGCTGTGAGTGAGAACAGGTTTGGTCACTATCAGTGTTGATATTAATCATATAAAATTATAAAGTGTGTAATATGTCGATCCTGAAGGCTTTTGTGTGTTGGCAGTAGTTTTTGTTTTAGTGCTTGACAATGCCATCTTAATTTATTTAGATCCTAGAAAACTGTGTTATGCAATACATCTGTACAGTGTGATTTTCTGTGAGTGAATATAATGTTCAGGTTCCATAGTGTTTCATAACAGAATAAATATATTATGCTATTGAAGTGTGAGAATCTCATTTTTCTAATCTAAACATCTGGGAGCTTTAATTTGTAAAATAATTCAAATGAACAGGAATTAAGAAGCAACACATAATTAGAGCTCATACTGATGACTACTAAAATTGGTTTTCTTTTAAAATCCAATGATAAAATATGTAATATGCCCCTCTGGCTCTAATGCAGCCACCCTTTTTAAAGTGTAACAATGACTGAAATGATAAAAGAACCATTATTTTCTATTCTTTAGATTCCTCTCCATTCTGCGTGAAAGCTCACAACACAAAATGCTGAAATATTGTAGGGCCTGCTTCTTTCAGTTGCTTTGACTTCACCTTAAAAGGTATTTCAATCAGCTTATGGATTGGAGATATTCTGATTGAAATGAACTAAATAGAATTTAAATGACAGAACTTTTATCCCTTTTAGGGAAATTTATTCAACAGACACCAACTAGTGCAGAAATGCCAAGCGTATATTGGTAATCGATTCTCTCATCACTAATAATTACATTTAAAAAGTTGCTCCCTAGTAGGGAGCAGGAAATGAGCAGCATGTCAGTAATTTCATTGCAAACAAGCAATAATTCAGCAGTAACTGAGTAAACATTGGTCAATTACATCAAAGCTCATAAGCAGTTTAAAAAATTCTGAAAGTACCGTTCATCGAAGAGCATCGTTATTTTTAAGTTAAAAGACAAAAGCATCAAAATGCAAAATTCATTAAAGGATACATTTATTAGAGTTCAACTAACAAAAATCAGCCAAAGGAATAAGGACTAGAAAAAGGAAATTATTATACATACATTTAATTAATTCAAGCAAACTAAAATCCAAATCTAGTAATAGTCTACCCACTACAACCGTGTGCAATTAGTCTTTCAAACCAGTGTCAGCTGATGCACATTGAGGTGGGGTGGGGGTACAATTACACGGCCCACTGGCACCACACCCCACTCTAATTAGTAATAAATGGCTGGGAGTTCTGAAGTTTTAACAGCTGGGAAAACACTGATAGGGTTTTAATATTAGCGCCGTGGCCTTGTAACCCCATACTAGAGTAATTACACAAAGAGCAGAGTTCAGGTTTCAGCTTGGCTTTGCATACATGAATACAATAGAAGCAAGGAGCGGAGTCACTCGGGTCACTTTAGCTCTTCATCCACAACCTTTGTTAAGTGAGGTTAAAATATTGCACATACATAGGTTCATTATGTAAAAGAAATCCATCCATTCCCCTCCCTCAAACATTACGCTCTTCAACATTTATTAAATTATAATGAATACTGTGAACTTTGGGTTTTACCATGAATTATTAATTAACAGTAATGGATGTTGTATAGAAATTATGCTGAACACAGATAGTTCTAGTCCATTTTACTCAACACTGGTGTGAAATGATTGTATTACTGAACACTACTCAAGCTGTGTATAGGGAAAATAAATCTTCACCTCAAAAATGTATAGGAAAAACACAGTGTACTTGCAATGATACTGCAAAAACACATTACTGTATTGGTGATAACAGGAGTTGCTATTTTTAGTAACAACTACAACAACTGCAATCAGTAAATTGCTACAAAATGTTTCAGTAATAAATCTCTCATAAAAAAAAAATCTCAATCCTTTGTCCTTTCTTTCAGCTTGCGACAAGGTTATTTTTTTAGGTGCCCTGCTACAAATAACATAAATCCCATCAGCGTAAATGTTAATAAGGATGAGTCCCAGAAAAGTAGAGTCACAAGTTAATTATTTTAAATCACCTTTAAGTAAAAGCAAAAATTATTATTCAAAAGATTTAATTTCTTTACAAGTAATTTTTGTCCAAAATAGCATCATTGTCTATGTATCAGTTGAAAACATAATAGGTTTTCTTCTCTGTATTTTACATGTAAGGATGCAACCATCAAATTATTTGTCACTGTAGAATATAGTTCAGGTAAGAGGAAGAGAGAAGAAGTCAATGAAGTGCTTCAGTTGGTTTTCTTGTCCGGAGTGTTTGGTGCATACGGAGGAGGTCGCTCCTGTAGAAAAATAGAAAACGACATTATTGCTTAGTTGATGCATCTTATTTTTGAACAGAAACAAAGAATATAGCCAACTTATGTTTTCACCACTTTTCATAAAACATACTCATTTAAAGTGGTTGGTCACTACAACATATTTATGCATATTTATTCTGTGTGGCATGTTAATTTTGTTTTTAAGAAATGGCACATAAACAAACCAAACTATAACTGAATGGATGGGAACACTCAACAGCATTAGACCTATGATATGACTTATCCACCAAAAAAAAAAAATTTTTTAATTGCTTTCTCGGCCCAGCATCCAGACCCACATACCTAGAATGTCAATAGAATAGCTTGAAAGAGCTTTAAAGTGTCAAACATTATTTACTTGAAACTTGGCATAGTAACGGACCACTTTTATATCTCCATCCTTTCAATTTTTTTGGATAACTGTTTAACAAATCTATTGATGAAAGAATGTGAACTTTGTGTCACTAGTTAAGCTCCCCAAAATCAACACTATCGAAACATAAAAATGTCCACTGAATTTCACAACCGCCCAAAAATTGATTAAACTAGTTTTGCAAGTGTAAACCAACCAACTTGAAGTGCAGCACAAAAAAAAAATAATGTTTGAACAAATGTTTATTCCTCTATCCTAAAATAAGGTGCATACACTGGCTTTTTCGGAGATCCTCCCAACAGTTAATTAAGGAGACGAGAAGCAAGGCAGCTTACCATGGGCATGTAGACATTGTGTGGATTGCCAGGATTGTAATACGCACTGCCAGCTGCTTCTGCTGCCTTGGAGTTACCTGTGCAGAAAATGAGACGTGACAGAGAGATAAAGACAAGGCAGTGACGAATAACGAACATATTTACGAGCATACGCTACAGCTCCTAAAACAGTAGGAACTGATGTGAAGAGCGTACTATTAGTCATATGAAGTACAACTGACAGTTCTAGGAATTCTCAAAACAAAAATTGACTGGCATACCCCGAGGACACACAGACCCATATGTCCTACTTACTTATGCGACCTACTAATCTTAAAATGGTAATATACTGAAGTCAAATTTTTACATTTCACCCTGTGTGCAGGGTGAAGGTATTTCACCAAAGTCTACAAGGTGCGTGAACATAAAGGAAAGAAAATTAAAGGTAGAGAGAGGAAGAGGAGAGACTGAGATGTGCTTATCCTTTGTAATTTCAATGCGCAACAGATGAGACATCAGCACCCCTTTTTGGTAGAAGTGATTCACAATGAGACAGACAGATCACATCTGACGGGTGCAGTGACATAGACATACTGAGGAAAAATAAAACGGGGAGAAAAAGAGAGATTAAAATAACCTGGAGGGGGTGGTGGAGGTGCCGTTGCTGCCCAGTTCTGGGGGGGTGTAGCCCAATTTTGGGGTGGCCCAGGGTATGGGGGAGGTGGGGCCATGTAGTCAAAGCCAGATGGGTACATTCCTGCAATATGGAAAATAAAAGAGAGGACTTCCAAGGTTAAAATGTGACAGTGTGAGGATAATTAGATACACAGCAAAAAAGCTTCCAAAAAAAACAAAAGATACAAACAAGAGGGGAGAAAAAAAGCTAACTGACACAGGGATTGCAGCACTATTTGTACCTCCAGGAAAAGCATTTTGACCAAGATGCAAGGAGGTCAAAAATATGTATAAAAATGTGTGCACTGTATAAACATGTAAGAAAAACTATGACATTCTACATTTATTCCACATTTAAGTGAGAGATAAACAGGATAAAAGAAAAGAATTTTTAAAAAACAGTGGTGCTTGAGATTACTTTGGCTAGTCTTTACACTCCATAGGTCAAAAGGCAGCCAAGTCTGCCATTACAACCCATTTTATATTACAAATGAGAGATGCAGGAACTGACCTGTGGATTTCTAAACTTTACAAGACTTGCAATTCACAGTAAACGCAAGCATTTTGTAACTTCTCAATGATGGAACATTCAATTTGATGTTCATAATAAAACTATTACACAATTTTTACATTTTGTCACAATGTGAAAGGATTTTCTGTCTCAACATATCTCCAAATAAAGTTGACTGAATGAACAGACAGAGCAATTTTTTATGAATAAGATACAACTGAATACTAATCCATAATGAAATACAATTCATACGACTTTATCCAACATATTGTCATTTCAACACCATAGACATAGCAGGTGACTGACTACTAATACTTAAGGTTTGCAGCACCAGCACAAGGGTTGAATGGCAAAACATATAATTACAATATTTTATTCCATATTTCTCAATATAATTGCAATGATAACTGTGCCAGTCTAAAGACCAACAAAGAGTAAATGGTCTTAGGCCGGCCACACACAGAGAAACGCGACTCACTTCCGTCTCAACTCAACTGGAACACTGAAATCTGCTTGATGTGCGGTGGTTCATCCAGATTTTTCAGTCTTAATGTCGTCCCGACAGAAATCGTGCTGATTCAACGTGTTGAATCGCCAGGACTCAGTCTTGGCGACGTGCGGTGGTCATGACTCCAACTTGGCAACTTTTATCATTGGTGGACATGCGTGTCACAACCAGTCACAACGCAATCAATGTTTACTTTCGATAGATGGCGCCAGTTCCTAGGTGTGAGTTGTGGTGTCAATCTGCAGCTGTGTGCGAAGTTTGTTCAATCATGTTGGAGGTGACCGAACTCAGAGATAAGTTAGGATCAGTCGCATTTCTCCATGTGTGTCAGGCCTTAAAGTAACACAGGTGAGAACAGGTCGCGTTCCTGTGGTCCTTAACACAACCAGATTTAACATGACGGTTACCTGCTAGTATAGCGGATAGCCTTCCAAGACTTAATGGGAAATGAAAATCTGCATATGCAGCGCTTTATAAGACTCTAATTTATTTCTTATACATAACTCACAGTTTGATCTACCTCTATCGAGTGAAAATTTACAATACTATGATCATTACAGACAAAAAATGATTATAAACACATTTTTTCATTCATCCCTAACCACTACTAACTGATTTTCCTTTGTAAGTCAATGCTAATCATTAGTTTTTCTTTTTTTTTAGTGATCGGTCTTCTTGACCAATGATGAAAAACTTCCACAGTGATAACATGCTAGCATGTGTGGCTGTGACTGGTATTGTCTATGTTGCTATGCACATTAGATGAAACATTGTACAGCTCTTCTTCTCCTTTCAGCTGCTCCCCTCAGGGGTCGCCACAGCGAAACACCATGGTGCTGATCGTTTTTGTGAATTTGAAAAAAATGGGATGTACTTTTTTCCTGCCAACAGCCGATCAATTTTTGCACCTCTGATATAATCTACATACTAATATAATCACATACTATACCTGGAGCAGCTGATGGATAAGGGTAAGCCATGTTTCCAGCAGCAGGAGGAGGGCCTGGAAAGTATCCATTCTGCTGAGGAGGAGGTGGATAAGGATAAGCAGGAGGAGCCGGGGCAGGTGGACCATACCCATTCATCATCCCAGGTGAAGGGTAGCCATATGCAGCTGCACCATTTTGGGGAGGCGCAGCACGAGATGCTGAAAAATCACAAGATGAAGGGCATTTTTACATTTGCATTTCATCCAATTTTATAA
The DNA here is from genome assembly GCA_029823295.1 of Pseudamia nigra. Taxonomy (NCBI): domain Eukaryota; kingdom Metazoa; phylum Chordata; class Actinopteri; order Kurtiformes; family Apogonidae; genus Pseudamia; species Pseudamia nigra. Next base: position 14,387 of record JAQQAE010001449.1, read on the forward strand.
TGAAGTACACATGATTCATTTACCAACCATTTGTGGCTAGTTTGAAGAGATGTTGTCCCAGCTCTATGGCTCCTCCACTGGGGAATGACATCTTGAAATGGGCCTGGCCTTCCCATCCACCTGATGAGAGAATCAGCTCTAGTTAAAATGACCTCAAACATTTTTATCTCACTGAAAGACAAGAAACAAGGGGCATTGGTTTAAAATAAAGTTATTTGATTTTGAATACAATATTTTCATACATTTAGAGTAAAGAGTAAAATCACCACCTACCACCAGGTTCGGCTGACACTGTCCCTTTAATATAGTTGGCTGCAAATACAGGCTGTTCAATGCTGCAGCCCTTCATTAGATAATAGGGGAACATGGCTGACCCCAGGCAATCTTTGGTATTACTGGACACAAAGACCAACTAAGCCAATGAAAAGGAAAACAAAAGTGTGAGGAGGAAAGACGTTGTAGAAAACAGTGGCAAAAGCTTAAAAACTTTTTAAGCATACCCTGTATGGTGTGAGATACACATTTCCCTTCTTGGTCCCTTTGAGCAGGTCAGTCTTGCAGGTGACATCGTTGAACGTCAGCTCCACATTCTTACATTCCCTTAAAATACTGCGAAAAGAAGAAATTTAAATGTACTCCACAGTTTTTACCCAACTCGCTTTGCAGAAATTTAACAGTGTTGACATTCGTGTTTTATCAAGATGTCAACATCTAAACGCAAGCTATGGCTTTTTCCTGTTTTGACAGTCGGCGACGTTAGCAAATTGGTACTTTTTCTTAAGAAACACAGATATAATAAAATATTGTATTCAGCAATTTTGAATGATAAAACAGCATATGAATTACCCTGTACTGGCCAACACATGTAGCGTAAATATCAACAATGGCACAGGTGTTATGCTAGTGCACCACAGGCCAGCTAACAGGAAGCTAACAGCTTCACGGCATAATGGTGACTACGCAATGAAGAGTTGAGAGGTAAACAAGCCGAAGAAACGGGCTGACAAGCGGCTGGTGAACACAGCCACCGACTGAGTCAACACAATAAAACATACCTTTCCCCGTTGTTTATCAAAACGCCACCGTTCTGTGAGTGATTGCGGTTTAAAGCCATGTTTAGGAGACCTCCTGAGCTTTCCCACCGTCTGTTCGGCTAACACGGCTTTCTGAGCAACGGGGAAGCCCGAGCGACGTCAACCAGCTACGTCATGACGCCATCTCACAACTCGTGATTTACCGTGAAAGAGTAAACAGCTGATAATCAGTCTGTGCTGCTGTGACCTGCTCAAAGAATCACTGTTAAATACTGTACATGGCGTGACGTTTGACCTAGTTTAAATAATAGCTATAGTTAATAATTCCCATTCTTTATCAACTAGCTGTGTTAAACATTTAATTGTCGTTTCATTCAAGCTATTTTATTTGATTTAGTACGCCATGTAAATACACAACTAAGCATACAAGTTCTTTTTAGAGGACGCATGACAGCTGAGTCAGGGGGCACTGTACCCAATATGACAAGATACCTCTGTTATTTAAACTGGATGCATGATGACATCATGTCTTTATTTTATTAAGGAACTGTGTACGTTAACATGTGCTCATCTAAATTAACGAGCCTTGTAAGCTAATATGGGCTGTGAATATTAAAAGAAGTCACTGAAGAGTTAAATTATTTCTGTCAGTGTTTAACCAGCACAGTATATAGCCTTTTAATCAGTACAGTATATGCTGGTGTATATACTATGGTAATGTTGTTAGTGCTGTATTTCTGTGTATTTTGCATTTTATGGCTGTAGGTGCCTGAGTCTGAGCTTTTTTCAACTTTTTTTATATTGTTGGGTAGCAGCAAATGCACCATATTTTATAAGATCATCATGTCAGTGTAGAGTTACTGTTCTGTAACCACTTTTCCTGATTTCAAGGAAAACAGCCCTGTTTCTTTGAGACAATCAATTTTCCAGCTAATCTACCAGAGTTTCTTTATCTTAAGAAGAAACAGGATGAGGTTTCTCTCAAGCCATACAGAGATAACCTATGTGGTTTTCAGGACAAAGGGAAAAAAGGGGTATGAGAAATTATCATTTGAAAAGTTGTCAGAGTAATTCAGGGGAGTAAACTCTACAGCATCTCTCTCTGAGATGTATGGGGGATGAAAATGAAAAAAAGAGTGTTACATTTACCATTTTTTAATAAAAACACCTTCTTACTCTATCACTGCTAACCCAGTCTTGTGGGGATTGGATACATTCCTAGTAATTTCTTTCTGGATGAGCCTATAGCCCTTGATGACCCTGATATGAAGCCCAAATAAATGTGTAACTTAATATTTCTTATGAAATTATTTGGAATAACATTTGTGAATAGTCTGGCAGATACCATCAAGACCAAAATGATTCATAAACATATCAGTTTTACAATATTGTAAATTGTTTTTGTGAGAAACAAATTTATTTTGATTGAAGTGATATACAATTTAGAATGAAAATGCCATGTCCAGAATTATTCATACCCTTTTTTAGTAATCTATTGCAAAGTAATGACAAACTATTCCTTTATTTACTTGCATGTTTTCTGCATGTCTCTGCAAGACTTTGCCCAGTCTTCTTTTATAAAGGGATTGTCTTCAGGTCTTTGAGGTTGGATAGGATCCTTACCATCACACTGGCCTTGAAGTTTCTCGGCAGATTCTCAGTTAGATTTAGACATGTACTCTTATCTGTTCAATGCAGAATATTCACATCATTGTCCAGGAAACATTCCTTGTCTTGGTTTGCTTTCCATCATTGCCTTGCTCGTATTTTCAAAGCTGTCCAAGGCCAAGTTTTTCTGCAGACTGATGATGTCTTCCAAGATCTTAATGCTTTGTTCTTTTTCATCCCCTTTTACCACACATCACCACCAATGCCAGCCTGAAGAATCTGGTGATACAGTGACCACCATTTAGACTTCACTTGATCCCCGTCACATAAATGTAATTTAGCCTTTGCAATCTCCCCTGTACGAAGATCTGAGATTTTGCTGTTTGATTATATAGATAGATGAGACAAAAAATGGACCCCTCTGAGCACAAGGATGGAGCATGTGTAATGCTTTTGGGACGTTCCTCAGCCAGGGGGACTGGCAACCTTGTAAAAGCCGATGGCATTGTGGAAAAAGAACAATACATTAAGTTCCTGGAGGAAAACATCAAGAGATCTGCAGAATAATGTGGCCTTGGGCCACCTTTGAACCTACCAGCATAATATGGTAAAAATATACATGAATGTGGATTGCATTGATTATACATTATGTGCAATGACACAAATAAGTTAATAAAATCCAATTAAAAATGCTAAGTTATTTATTTATTTTAACTGCTCAGCTGAAGTCTAAAGTACACATGGGACCCTACCCATAACAACCATAGTCATAGTCCATGCCAGCACACAGGCCTATCAATCTCTTTGTTATCAGTGCATTAATCTTAACAGATCCTCTACCATGTAGTTTGAAACCTTTTCTCAGTCTTAATAATTATAACAGTAGCAAGAGCACTTTGGATCATTGAATGTATATACTAAATCACATATACATTGTATTATGCTGAATTCAGCTAGAAGTGAAATTCAGCTAGAAATTTCAACAGTAAGTAAACTAGCTAAAGCAATCATGAATGCTTCAAACACCCATGGAAACAAACAGTTAGCTAAAAGTAATAGTTCAAATCCATAGCAACAACCAAATATATAATACTGCTACATATGTACACTTTATACAAATTCACATAGAACTAAATAGAAAAAATGATTTTTTTACTTGAAAAACAAAATATGTGGAGTTTCATTTTCACTGCATTTTTTAAAATAACAATAAAAATTGTTATAAAAATAATAATATGAACAGTATAATTCTCCCACACTCTGTGAACTTAAGCAGTGTTTCTTCTACAGCTACAAGCAAGAGGGGGAAAGGTTGGAGAGGCCTTTCAGTTATGTAATGAGTTTATTTAATGGCTCCCTAAGGATACACTCTGCATGATGTGTATTATTTAAACGCTGACCTTTTTATTAATTACCAGCTTATTCTACCCTACTTTTTTAATGAGCTGTAAGGCAGATAGCCTTCAGCACAGGTGGGCGATGCTGAGCCAGTCCGTGACATTATCTCATTAGTTTTCTTGTTATAGTATTGCAAAATAAGTTCACACTCCATGCTGTGGCAAAGGCATAGGTTTTGTCTGAACATTGTGGAGAACAAAATAATCAGGAAAATTAGGAAAAACAAACAAAATAATCAAGGAAATGAATAACATTAACAAAATGTATACAAATGAACACAATAATATGGAAAATAAATATAAAAAATGAACAGAATACTCAAGAAAATCAACAAAAAGTACAAAAATAATCAAGGCAATGTGCAAAAATGAACCAAACAAACAGGAAAATGAGGAAAAATAACCAAAATAGTCAAGAAGATGAGCAAAGTTAAACAAAATAATGACAATAGTAAATGAAAATGAACAAAACTGGCCAGGAAAATAATAAAATGAGCAAAAACAAGCAATAAAATGAACATTTCCAAATGAATGTAACAAAATATGTGGCAAACTAAACTTAAAATGAGGTTACTGATTAATCAATCTGAAAAAATATATAAATGAAATATTCAAGATTAACTAAAATGAAATAAAAAATGCTAAATTAATCCGCATGTACTATACCCTTAAATGTAAGACAACCTATATAGTATGAAGATTTACTTTATTTTAACTTATTTTGTTGATTTCGTTGTACTGTAGACTGTCCTTCACAACAGTACATCAAAATGAACAAAGTAAGCACCAGATCAAAACTAACACAACCGTCGAAAATCAACATAACTTAACAAAATATCAAGAAAATGAGATGAACCCCAACCCCCGTGAAATCAACGCCTGAGGACGTTGGGTCCGGAAGAAGCAAAGCCGCGAGCTAATTAACGCTAATTAACACATTTCACGTGACTCCGCCTTATATCACAGACTGGATATTAAAGCCATATCGGTTAGAACATCCGAACTTGAAGGACATGAATACTTATTGTATGAACATTTATTTAATTTATTTCAGTTCTGCACTGATGGCGGGACATTTTGGGGGTGTCGCCACCGTCCGCGAGAGGAAAACACTTGAGCAGAAGAAGAAACTAGTTCTGCCGCGAGTCACCTGCTCTGACGAGGGGATAAAAGCTGTGTTTGGTCCGGAAGTGAAAAGGAATATTCGTGTTAATGGTAAGATTAAATTATCTTTATCAGGCTGTGCTTGAAAGATTAATTAGACTGTGTGTACCTACGTTTTGTTTTTTCTGAACCCTGTGTGTGCTTGTTTCCTCAGACCGGACAGGGGCTTTGGTCCCAGTGGCTCAGTCTGGGGGCTCCTGTGGAATCAAACTGGGCTTGGACAACAACCAGAGCCTGTCCTTTACCAGCAGATACGACAGTTGTTACATTCAGGTTAAGGTAACAAATGCACAACCAGGGTTTAAATCTAGCAGGTGGTCTTTGAAAATCTGGAAATAGACCTAGTCATTTGTTCCTAAACTTTTCAGCTCAACACCTAAAATCTAAATCTTTGGCACCCAAATGTCAAACTTCATTGTAACTGCCATATCGTTTGGTTTTTTTTTTTTTTACTGGAAATGAATCCACATAATATAGCAAGCAATCTTATGTAATTTACCTTTCAAAGGGTAATGAAGTAAGAATAAAGATTGAAAATATTTTTGCTCAGTGTTGTGAAATCCAATGCACAATTAAACACTAAACAAAAAAATATTACACAAAATGGCTAACATAACTAATAAAATTTAATAAAAACTGCTGAAAGAAATTTAATGAACAAAACAATGATTATAATGAGAAAAGAACTGGAGTACAATAAAAATAATTAAAATGGAGTAAATGAACCATAATTCTTAACAATGAATAGTAAATTAGCAGCAATAAAGGAAATGAAATCAAAATTAATCATATAATCTATGAACTGATAAAAATAATTAAGAAAATGAATAAAATAATTTGCCATATGAACACAACATAAAAAGCAAAATCAACAGAGTAAGAGCAAAAGAAAATTATTATAGATAACAATGGATTAAATAAAAACAAATCAATGCAACAAGCAAAATTAACATTATATGTATACAAATCAATAGTAAGCAAAATAAATAAAATCATGAAATAAAAATAAATAAAATAACAAAATGGTCAAAATACTAAAAATAAATTGACAAGACATGGAAGTTCTAATCAAGAGATCTGACTTGCACTGTGTTTAGGTACATGTTCTAAACGTACATCATGCGTCGCCTTCTGTGATTGGCAGGGCAGTGAATTGGTTGTCCCTCTGTACGTCCAGCTGACAGGAGAAGAACGATGGTTAAGCCTTAATATCAGTTGTCCACTGATAAAGCGATACGGTGAGAGGACGCGACCAGTCCCAACACGTGAGTGGAAATGATTATAGACTCTGTCCATGAATTTCTGCCCCTTTTCATGTTTGTCATTGAAGTCCAGCTGAATGTTGCAGCTTTTTTTTTTCACATGACACACAGTTTTGCCTTCTGCCATTTACAGCTGTACTAATAAGTTTACATACAAAAAACTTTTCTTTCTGGGTTAGTGGTCAGGCGAAGGTATTGATCAGGTCACGTCCGTTTCAGTGTCACTTCTGCCATATGTACAGCACATAGAGAAAATCAAAATTATCTTTCTTAAATGCCCACGGTGCAGCAAGGTAAACACAAGTAAATTATCACACAATTGTGTTTACTCTAGATACTTTATTGATCCCAGATGGAAATTCACAATATTTAAATCATAATGACGGGTGGAACCATCCAGATAAGCCTAATCAAAAGTTTACATACTCTTGATGTTTTGGCCTAATGACAGACACAAGTTGCCATATGCAGATTTCAATGGCTATTAGAAGTTACTGTTCACATCTATGACCTGATTGCTTGTAATTGGTATGTATAAAAAGTCAGTGAGTGTTTGGGCTCTAAAATAGGAAAAGTATCTAAAAAGATATCCAAGGATGCCAATCAGTAGTGTTCAAACTCTCATGAAGGTGCCAAGCCACAGACCAACAAAAATTTTAGTGACAACTGCTGGGAAAATTGTTTAAGATGTATAACTTCAGCAGACATACAGACTTCCTACAGAAAAGTGGTGTGGCTGTTTAAAGCTGCACAATAAGGAGGCACCTGGGGAAAAAAATGGGCTACCCAGTTGAGTTGCCTGAAGAAAGCCATTACTACACCAATTCCACAAAACGGCTTTCATACATTACATTACCTAGACATACTTCAACTTTTGAAAAAGTCATTTGAAGTGATGAAACGAAAACAGAACAGCCATGAACAATATGTTTGGAGAGGAGTCAACAAGACTTATGATTCAAAAGTACACCGTCCCTACTGTGAAGCATAGCAGTGGCTCTCGGGAGGGGCTACAGTGACACAGGAAATTTCATCAAAATTGATGGGAAGGTGAATGTAGCATGCTATCAGAAAATATTGGAGACAAGTTGGACTCAGCCTGAAAGCTGCACATGTGGCTGACTTACTAATGTGACCAAATCCAAGACTTAAGGCCAAGTCACCCTGCCTTTTTCTACAGGAGAAACAAGTGAAGATTCTGGGTTGGCCATTTCAGTATCAGTAAGCCACTTTCAGGAGATCTCAAGTGTGCAGTTCACGTGAGACAACCCAGGAATTTGCAGAAATGGGGAGGCTTTTGCTTTGAAGGAGCAGCTTTACACCTCAAAAGTGCCTCATCCTCAACTGAAATAATATAAATGTGCTTTGTCATCAGAAAAATTCTATTTAACAAATGGCACACATTTTACAGATTCTGTAAACTTATAAGCACAACTATAGCATTTTGACTTGCATTGTATATACACTTAGTTTACTCTCCTTTCCCTCAGCTTTACCTGGAAACTGTGATGTCCATAAAGCTCTTAGAGTGGACTGTGGACATCAAACCATTTCTAGGAAGGCCTGCAACAAACTCAGATGCTGCTACGATCCTAGAGACTTTACCTGCTACTACAAACTCGACTGTAAGGTTACAAACTTCTTGTAGGTTTTGTTTGAACATTGTGGATAAAAATGCATCACTCAGCATCTAGGGATCCTACTGAGAATTTTGAGCATCTAAGGCAAACATACTATATCATCTAAATTTAGAAATTCTGACTTTGTATTAGGGGGACAAATTCCATCAGAAGTCAACACCTATGCAAATAAGAACACACTGGTCAATGGTTTTTTTTTTTTTTTGTTTTTTTTTTTTTAATCTTACAAAAGCCTGTGTTTTCCTGTCTATGGGTGTCTTCTCAGCTTGTTCTCTGGATGGACACCTCGTGTTCTCGTTAAAGGCAACAGATGCAGATCCACCTGTCGACCCCAGCAGCCTCATCCTAAAAGGTCCACCTCAGTGTTTCCCAGTGATCATCACCCCAGAGGCAGCTGTCTTTAAAATAGGAGTCAAGGACTGTGGCACCAAGATGAAGGTGACGCTATTTACTGATAAACAAGGCCTCATTTAAGGGCCACTCAACAAACTGGTTATTAAATGTCACATATGATGAGAACTAGCTGCAACAAATTACAAGTCTAGATATGTTGCTAGAATTGTCTGATTACTTGGCTGTGATTTTTAAATAACTGTATAATTTATAACCCTGAAGCACTTTTTGTATTGGTCTTTATAATCCATGCTTTTCATCTAGGTCTTGACTATATTCTTACTCAGTCAGGATTTTGTGTTCAGATCACAACTGCAGGGACTGTAAATTTCCAGTGCATCTTTTTATTCATTTGTGAGCCTCATTATTGTGGGGTGGAGGTAGGGGGCATTTCTTTTCAGTTGTCAAATTTTTTGCCAGTGCTTGATTCAGCTTCCCTTGTTCAGTTTGGAATTGGTTTTGTCTCATCTTGATATAAACCCATTGTACTAAAGTAAGACAATACAAATACAAACCTGTTCTTGAATGAGGCACATTTTGATTCTGCTTCTTACAGTTTGATGTGAATGATTGTTGGATCATTCTTTCATACATGTTCAATTGCTTTCTGTTCTTGTTTGTAGGTAGATGGAGATGTGGTGATCTATGAAGTAGAGGTGGAAGAACGTCCTACTAAAAGTACAACCACATATACTGATTTCAAGTATGTTTGTGTGTGGTTGTGTTTTTTTTTTTTTTTTTAAATTTCCTTAACCAGTAAATGTTCTCTACTTAGGATAGTTAATGTTGCAATGACTTTATATTGTGTGGTGTCACAGACAAGAAAGTGGATATACTCAGCAAAAATAAATGCAAACATGTTTGTCTTGCTCCCATTTTTCATTGAAGTAAAACTTGGAAGACTAATCATATGCAGAAAAAGGCTTATATTGAATTGCTCATAAACCTGTTAAAATGCACATTCCAACACAGGATTCCTGTGTAGTAATGCCACATCTGAGAGACCTGAGCCTTTTGTTTGCATGTAGGTTAATCTTATCTTTTTAATTTAACCCCACAAAAATGTGCAAAAACAAAATGGATGCAACCAACAAAGGGTCTTTAATAAGGTGGACCACCAGAACCCCTTTGGTGAACCATGGCATTGATTGTAGCAATCCTGCAAACAATTTTCTAAAATGGATCCCTTTTTTTTTTTTTTTTAAGTGTTGTGTAACCCATTAGTCCAATCTGTGTTTTGATATGGTGACTGTGAAGAGTGTCACAGATTCATAATATATTCATGCTCATCAACCCTTTCAGTTTCAGCCTTTCAAACAATTTTTTTCTTTTTAAAATGTCACCTGTCTTATAACAATCTGATTTAGTCTCCAGATCGAGTGTGAATATGAGCAGTCGGGTTTAAAACGTGCAGCAGGCTTGCGGTCTTTGTTTGCGGTGACCAACCCACCACCTGTCAGTGCCGTGGGAACCTTCAGAGTGCAGATGAGAATAGCCAAAGGTAATAAAACCTGAACAGTAATCACAGAAATGTTAAAGAACTTTGGTGACTTTTGGCATTTGGGGTTGTTGTTGTTTGTTTTTTTTTTTTTTTTTTTTTTTTTTTTTTTTTTTTTTTAATTTATATTATTTTTTTAAACAATGCACACTTTTACATTTTTGGTTTATTTTTTTTTTTGGGTTTTTTTTTTTTTTTTTTTTTTTTTTTTTTTTTTTTTTTTTTTTTTTGTTCCTGTAGATGCAGCTTTCACATCATTCTTTTCCGAGGAGCAGCTTCCTGTCACTCTCCCCCTGCGTGAAGTTGCTTATGTGGAGGTTTCCATAGCCCAGCCTTCTCCAGACCCAAGACTGTCCCTGCTTGTACGGGACTGCTTCGCCTACCCAGCATCCAAACACTCGGTGTGGACACTCCTCTACGACGGGTAAGAAGGCACTCACAGTGACCGCTTCATTTATTAAGTAGTGTTTAGGCTGCTCAGCGACCGCTTCATTTATTAAGTAGTGTTTGGGCTGCTCAGCAAGTGAGTTTTGTCCTCACTAACAGATGTCCAAACCCTCTGGATGACATGAGTAGTTCTGTCCCTGTGGACAACCGGGGAGAGACGAGCGTCCACTCCCAGGTCAGGAGGTTTGATGTCAAGACCTTCACCTTTGTGGATCCTGACACAGGCCATCCGAGTGAAGAAAAAGTAAGCTTGCATTGCTTACATTTGAAATGGTACAGTTCTGTTTAAGTGTAGATTTCAGAGGAGATGGGTGGGCTGTCACCTTTTGTGACTTTTTTTTTTTTTTTTTTTTTTTTTTTTTTTTTTTTTTTTGTTTAATTTTTTTTCATTTTGTTCCTTAATTTATTTTTCTCATTTTATTGTGTTCATATTTTTCCTTTGCTCATTTTGTGTGCAATTTTGTTCAGTATGGCTAACTTTTTATTTATTTTAATTTTGTAGATCCTCTGTTTTTTAGAATGTTTGTGTTTGTTTATTTACACACAGTATGTTCAGTCTTTAGTCTTGTACATATTATCTCATTACATTTTAAAGGCTGATATGCATAATGTTGGTTTTTTTTTTTTTTTTTTTTTTTTTTTTTTTTTTTTACCCCCCAAATTT
>JAQQAE010001450.1:0-25491 GCA_029823295.1 Pseudamia nigra
TGTAGTTATCCTCTACTGATCCAGATGTTTTAATGTAGTTATCCTCTACTGATCCAGATGTTTTAATGTAGTTATCCCCTACTGATCCAGATGTTCTGATCCAGATGTTTTAATGTAGTTATCCCCTACTGATCCAGATGTTCTGATCCAGATGTTTTAATGTAGTTATCCTCTACTGATCCAGATGTTTTAATGTCGTTATCCTCTACTGATCCAGATGTTTTAATGTCATTATCCTCTACTTATCCAGATGTTCTGATCCAGATGTTTTAATGTAGTTCTTCTGTACTGACCCAGAGATTTGAATCCAGATGCTGTGATCTAGCAGTTCGGTCTGAGCATTATGTTCCAGATGCCCTGTTTAGATCCAGATGTTTTTGCTGGTTCTTCCAGCAATGTCATGTTAAAATAGGTCTTACATAGATTTTTTTTTCCTGTGAAACGATGCTGCTGTTGTTTCAGACTATTTCAGATTATTTTCAGGCTGGAGTCATTTTATCTGGAGTCATAATGTGAAACGTCTACATGGTCAGTGTGTCTGTGCATATGAACATACAGCTGTTCGCCGCCTGCTCCCTCATGGATTTCAGAAACTGCAGCTTTGGTCAAATATGCATAAGGACGACAGAACCTTACATGATTTATACATAATTCACACAGTTCCATCAGTCGTCTCACACGAGTCTGATGATTTCTGTCGTCCTGTCTTCACAAACTGCAGCTTTCTGTCTTCACTGTCAGAATCAACTCCTCCACACAAACCCAGCGTGTGCAGCTTCTTCTGCATCTTCACCTCCACACTTTTGGTTTCACAGGGATCTGAAACTGCCCCGCTAGTCAAAGAAGAATCATTTCCTGTATGATTTTCATGTGTCTTCTGCACAAACGACCATGTTTAAGGCGACAGCTACAAATAAACATGACAAAGTTGCCAAAATAAACAAATAAACAACACTTTTACACGTACTTGCAATGGTTTTTGTTTGTAAAAAATATTTTATTGACTTGTAATATGATCTTTTAAATTCACAAATATCATGTGGGTAAATATTGGCACAATTCAAATTGGATCAAAATGTCTCTTTCCAGCTCATCCTTGTCAAGTTCTGTCACCTGCCGCTATTTCTTTCATTTTACCAGCAATGTGTGACTCTTCCTTCTATGAAATAATCCTACGGCGCATAAATAATGACATTTCTCTTCACTTGTGGTTGTTTATTTCCTTACGTACTACATTTTTTTTTGTCATTTTGTCCTGTTCATTCTTTCATTTTCATGAATATAGTGTTAATTTAGAACATTGTTTTGTTCATTTTAGTTACTTTGTTGCTTATTTTGTGTACCTTCTTGATGATTTGTGTACATTTATGTTCATTTTGTGCATAACTTGTTCATTTATTAGACTATTTTGTTCATTTTGTGGATATTTGTTTCTCACCGTGGACGGTAATGCATTTTTCCACAAATGAATGTCCCATGAGGCATAAGCGGTATCACTTCTTACTTCTCCTATTCTTTCCTCTAGGATGTAATCGTCCTCTTTTGTAAATCCAGAAAGCCTCTTTTCATTTTAATTAACCCCAACACCCATCACGGAATTTGACAGAGCTCCGTTCTGACTTTGTCTATTTTTAAAGGCTTTAATATGATTTTATTTATAGTGCGGTTCCACTCGTTCTACTAGAACCGACCTGTTCTTCCACATATGAAGAACTGGTCCTCACACACACACACACACACACACACACAGGGAGCTTTAAGAAGCACAATGAGACAGGGATATTAACAGAGTCTCCTCCCCTTCCTCCCTCACCTCCTCCGTTAGTTTGACCTCCTTCCCCTCTTTCACCTCCACCTCCCCGATGACCTGCTTCTATTTCTCACATATCACAGCTTGGTGTGTTTCGCTGGTCCAGAGACTGACCGTAAACTCTTCCTCGTTCACCCCAGAATATTTGCAGCCTCCACAGTCACAGAAGAACAACGCGAGTGTGGCTGGATGTTGTTTTCAAAGATCCAGCGCCAACTTCTTTCTCCGTTTTTATCTCCCGGTTCCGGTTTTCAGGACTGTAGCTGAATCCATCCATCCATCTATCTGCCTGTCCATCTATCCATCCATCCATCCATGCATCCGTCCATCTGTCCATCCAGCTACTGCTCCGTGCTTTTATTTATGCACCGTCGCTCAATTATTTATCCATTATTCCATCAATTAATTCATCCATCCATCCACATATCCATCAGTCCATCATCTATCCATCATCGACCCACTGGCCTGGTCATCTATCGCTTCATTCACACAGTTTTAGAACACGTCCATTTCATCCAAACCTGTCGTCAGAGAAACATGCCTCAACTGTGAGTCTGCAAGCAACATGTGTTTAGATCTACACCAAATTTTAATTTAATTTAAAGTTAATTCACAAAAATCCTGGTCTTTGCCACCAACTTACACATCCTCACACCAAACTCACTATATACTTTCTTGGGCCTCGCATTTCATGACTATGACTTTGAAAAAGTCACACACATATTGTTCAAAGTAGCCACATTTAGCTTTGACGACAGCTTTGGACACTCACGGTATATAAACTCCCATCAGATTCACTCGGAGAGATTTGTGTCCTTTGCCTAGAGTTATATTATCCCATTTCTTTCCTTCTTAATTATATTACATTAGCCCATCAATTGTCTTGTGCAGATGAAGAAAAGGTAATTTTTTTTTTTAAGTTTTCAACTCCACAAGTGATTACGTGAGCTCATGCGTCCATCAGGTCGTAGGCCATGTTGAGTGGCAGGTCACCTTTCGTATCATTTATGACAGGCTGCTACAAACAGTCTGCATCTTTAAATTAATAAAACGTACCTTAATGACTTGTGTCCTAAGCAAAGTTACTACAGAGTAAACTCTGGCAAAGCTTTAGCCTTGTTTGAGTCTGATGACCAGTATGATTTTAAAAAAGGTTTTGTAGGTTTTTAAAATATTAGTATATGAAAAATGTTAGAGAAAACACCCATGTGAAGTGGACATTTCCATTCATGTATGAAGTACCTATGAATCCACAATGTCATTAATTCAAGGTGAGCATCATGAATTCATAATGATTCATGCATGAAGTCATCATGAGTCATGCGATTGAAGCGTACCCGGAACTGGGTTTGGCAGACCCCCGACATCAGGGCGTACGGTCCGAAGGGCCAAAAACACCCCTGGATTCTGAGGTTTCACCACTGATGATGTGTCCTAACATTTCCAAACCAACGTCCTTTAAATAAATATTCCATGTTCCTCTGTTAAACTACTTGTGGTAAACGCTGTATGAAGCTGAGGAAGACGTACACGGGGTACATGGGGTACATGGGGTACACGGGGTACATGGGGTACATGGGAGTGAACCAAAACAAGCCAACCGAGATGATTGGAACCCACTCGAGGCCAGTTCTGTGCTGAACCAACTGGCTTTGCATCACCTCGTTCTGTTACATAATCTAACAACATTACTTAAGTACATGAATCGTGTAAAGTGTTAGCAAATGTAAAATACATGCTATGAAATGCTATATTATCTGGCTTTATTTACAGTAAAAATGTATATAATATACAAATTAATATATTATTTGTACTTATTTTGTTGCTAGTTTTGTTCCTTTTTCACTCTTATTCCTGATTATAGTCTGAATTTTCTTTGCTTTTTTTGTGCCCTGCACATACAGCACAGTACTTATCCAGTAAACACACGGAGTGGGGAATTTACGGTTCATCAGAAAGAGAAAATGAAGTCCTTGATTTTCAATATTTCCAGGACAATCCTTAGCTGCCTGATTTAAAATATTCCCGTACTGTTGAAGAGGAACCTGCATCGCTGTCTGGCAACATAATATTTCAAATGCAATGGGGGACAGACCATGTTCACCTCTAAAAACACAGTGAGGTGAATCTCTATGGTACAAATCTTCATCTCCCTTCGCTGCAGCCAAAACAAACCTCCTGCTGACTGTGTTGTGAGACTGAGCAGAATCCGTCACACAGCCTTGACCACAAACAGCGGCTGGCGGACGCTCCCGGGAGTCATGAATCAATGTGGATTATCGGCGCTGAGGCCGACACATAAAGCTGATCACGTGACCGTGCACTCGATCCCACCGTGGACTGGTTTGTACACAGTGTGGAGGCTGAAATCTGTTGCAACAACTGTTACAGAACACATTTTTAGGGATCTGCCATGAACAATCAGCCACCAGCTACTTTGCCAACATCATAGACGGCACCTTTAATGTGCTTTCGACCATCCGTTGTCTTGTGCAGAGGTGGCACGGAGTCATTATTTTAAGAAACAAATGATAAAGAAAGAAGGCCAGTCAGTCTGAATAGTTTCCAGATTTTGGATTTGTCCGTAAGTGCAGTGTGACTAAAACCACGAAACGTAATCTGAGGCGTCTCTGAAGGTTCTGTCGTCCAGTTCATAATTTTCTAGCAACTTTGTTCCAGCAACTGGACTGATGTGTTTCCTTGAATACATTTTGTCACCCCTCGATGAATATAATCTGAGGCTGGTAATTCTAATAAACTCCTCTGCAGCAGAGGTGGCTCTCGGTCCTTCTTTCCTTTTCTTTCACGAGAACCGAGCGTCTGATGCTTTTCAGGACATGTTCAACGTTGTTGAGATTTCTCACAGTCACTGACCTTCGGTAGCACAAACTGATGATCTAAAGAAGGCACAAAAATGGCACAGATTAACTCTTGACCAGGCACATCTATGAATTAAAAACCATAAATATTGAAAATATTAAAAAGTAAAGCAAAATCAGGTAGCTGGTGTGTCCAAACTTTTGACTGGATGTGTACGCATGCACGTATGTTAAAACAAGTCTTGATTTTGTGAAGATGTGCAATAACGAAACATATAAACAATGTATAATCCTCCTCAGATGCATAAAAAAAATCCAGCCTGAGGTTTAGTACAAATATCTTAAAACACTGAGTTACAGTGAGTACAGTAATGAACTGTTTATATATTATTCATTATCAGACACGGGGTGGTCTCTAAAATATTGACAGTGTGCTATTTCTGCCATGCATTTCCATTTTTCTGCTTTTTCATCATCAGACATCATGTGTAAAATCAGCTCGTTATTAATTAAAGCGGGAGACGGTGGCAGCTAACGGGCATCATTAGCAACGACGTGAAGCAACACAATCGGATGTTTGGTGATACTGATGAAACGCACTCACAGGAGTATTTTACCGCAGCTTCAAAAGTGTGTTCGTGCGCAATATTGATTCAAATGTGAACAATGACAAACACACACTGGATCTGGTTCTTTATACATGTTGTATTTCTTAATTCTGAGCATAGAATCTATCTACCTGTATATCTATGTATCTCGGCCGCCCGACCTTTGGAGAAAATGTTCATCCCTTCTTCTAAGTGAGTAAACGATGGGGAGCAGGTGAGATTCAGAGTTTGAATGTCCACAGCAGAGGCATTCGGCGACATCGGGAGAACTGAAAATCACAGAACCATATGAGGGAATGAAAGAAAAGTCTGGGTTTTCTCCTTTCACTGCTGTCTAAAAAAAAAAAATTATATCTGTTTTAAGCGTTTGCTATATTTAGAACATCTTCATCGATTTTTCTCGCGGCTACACAGCCCTTTCCCACAAGGTAACGATGCCCTGAAGTGCAATTAAATCCAGCTTTATTTCCCAGACTAATAGAGTGACGATGTTATGTTACTGTTGGGTTTTGATACATTATTTTATATTGCAAATGACAACAATTAACCGATGAAAGCAGTGAGTTTCGTGGGTAAATTGCTTGTGTCTCAGGTAAAACTATGTCCATTTTGAATAAATAGAAGATCCGAATCCGTCCGACTTCACTAGCAAGTTGTTACCATAATGACATGTCAATCAAACCCCAGCAGGGCAGTCATTTGTCAGAGCAAAAAGTTAAAATTGGACGTCAGTGAGTAACACGAACAATTTAAATACCTCGCGACTCCTGCAGCCACTGTTTACTTTAAATAAAACATGTAAATTCTATATATATTCTATATATATATGCTCCCACGAAATGAAAAACAACGAATGGGTTTTAATCATGAATAATTGAAATTAATCCACAGTGGCCCTGTGATTAATCAGATTAAAAATTTTAATCGATTGACAGGCCTAATTTTAAGACAAAAGTTAGTGAATTGGAACATGCAGATTTTTTCCCCCTCACACTTGTTTTATGTCTTAACATATATCATGACAGTTAAGTCTCACATTTCCATTTGCAGCTCAAGAAACATTTTTTAGGTTTTTGGTATCACACTTTTTTCAGGGCAAAAAGAAAAACATCATATCTTTCATGGTTGGCAGAGTGAGTTGGTGAATTGAGAGACTTCCAGGACAGACGTGGTCTCCAACAGGCTAAACGATAATATCTTCCTCCATGGTGCCATTTCGAGTCTTTTCAGCAGACGCTCAAAAATTAACAACTCCTATCTCTTAAAGGAGACATAATGTCTAACGAGTTACTGTAATTCTCACATGTTCAAGGACTCATGTCATATGATCCCGGGATGCAAGGATTAACAAGGAAAACGGCGTCAGGGATTAGATTATTGTACCAACTATCGGTTCTTGTGCTCAAATGATGAAGTCGGTGGTACGTTGGACTCTTCTCATAACTTTATTTAATATAAGAAGCTGTGAAACAAGGAAATGCCATGTTCAGTTTTGAAACTGACCATGACACTGACCTTCATAACTTCAGTTTATTTCTATTTCTAGGTCTGTAGGCCTGTGTTTACTGACTGTGGACGTCGTCCGGTGTCTGTGGACATCGTCCGGTGTCTGTGTTGTCTGTTGTTCTGTCTCTACTCTTTTCTTTTGTCTCTCCTCTGTCCACTAACCCCGACCGGTCCAGGCAGATGGCCGCCTACCCTGAGCCGCTGGTCCTGCTGGAGGTTTTTCCTCCCTCCTGGTCTCTGATTGGTCCGTGTCTTGCTCTCAGCGGTTATGTTAGGTTTACTCTCTGTATTGTCATGAGGTCTCGGCCTTGGATTGTGAAGCACCTAGAGTTAATCGTCGATTATGATCAGCGCTACACAAATAAAATTGAATTGAATTTATTTAAGTGTTAGTTTTACCATGAAATAAGCTCAACTGTAGTTTTGGGTAAGTACTTACACTAACAACACTAACATTTGACTTTGTTTGGCAATGCTTGGCGAAGTTCTACTGCATCCGTAAGCTAACGGCTAGCATTAGCTTCCCCGTAATATACTACGCTCCTGTAGCTCCACCACCATTTAGCCAAATATGGTCACATCCTGTTTTTGGCTCCAAAATTCCATCCAGGAAGTGACAACCCGGTTGGTTGTTCAGAAACCAACACTTTGTCCACTAACATACGCAGCCTGTGGTTTGGATATTTTGACCTTAACTCGCCCCAGACCAGGTTAACTCTGAAATGTTCGGTGACCACAAGTAAACCACCTTCACGGGACCGAAAGTCCCGAGCTGAACCAGACGATAGTGAGCTTGATCCTGACATGGAGCCACAATGGAATCATAAATAAACACTGCAGAATTCACACATGTACCGTTTCTACGTGTTGTGGGAACATGAAGATTCTTAAACCTTAACCCTCGTGTTAACCATCATAACCAGCCTAACCCTTACCCCAGCCCCAACCTGCTGTGTATCTAACTGTAACCATAACCCGACCATCAAGTCCTAGGTCTCTAAAAGCAGTGGGGACACACACACACACACACACACACACAGTTGTGCAGCTGACTGAGCAGTGATGGATGGGTTCTGTTGAACACTATGGGCTGGTTGTGTGTGTGTGTGTGTGCGTGTGTGTGTAAAAGCGACTTGTTGTTTCCAGTTGGTTCCATGGAAACGTGTGTTGAGCCACGGAAACTTCAGCCTCCGACTAACTGAGCATCAATTTCTAAGTTTAACACTGTTACTGTCTGTCATCAACATTCCCAAAGTAATCCATTACTGCATCAAACTGTTTATTCCTTTTTATACACAAATAATCACTGCAACATTTCCAGACACAAACCAGTACGGCTGCTAGTTCATGTGTTTTTTTTTTTTTGGTTTACCCTCTTTTTCATGGCTGTTCTGGACCAGGCAACAGCTAAACAGATTGGCGATATTTAGAGAGTTTCAGCCTTATAATACTATACAAACAGACACAGATTACATAACAAAAACTGTTTTAATCACAAATAAATCAGATAAACCATCTACAGAAGGATATGTTGGTGTTCAAGTCCTTTAAACCCATTTTGAATCTGTTAATGAGATGAGCTTCTTAAAATTCAGGTTGTAATTGCAGCAATAGCAGCATAATTAAATGACTTTTTCCCATTTTAATATGGGCTTTTAATAAAGTCGGTAAAAGGGCATAATTACTTGTGTGCTTTTGACAGATGTAAACCTGGAGATGAGTTTTCCTCACAGTAAAGGGATTAGAAAACGAAATCATGAAACCCACAAACCGCATGTAGTGGGACAAACACGTAGCTATGAAACACGTACGCCTGGTGTGGGACTCAGGCCCCCCCCCCCGGGGGATAAGTGATAACCCAACTGGCTTCAAAACAGCAGTTCAGAAACTAAAGGCTCTCTGTCCACCTATGCAGTAAACCAACCAGCCATAACATTATGACCACGGACCACTTCACTCGTTAGTGGTCATAATGTTATGGCTGATGGTTTACATGCAGTCTGGCATGTCTAAAACACATCGTTTCTGGGTTTAGGAGGGAATATTTGCCTTAAACACAACCACAGAGGCAGATTTTCCCTCATTTCTCCCTGCTGTACAGTGTCAGTTCCTCAGTGTCTGAACAAAGGAAAAAGGGGGTCAAACCCAATCTCACGGGCACAATAAAAAAGAAAGAAAAAAAAAGGACTGCAGCGGTAAAAAAGTGAGTCATTGCAGAATGAAGTGTGATTTCATGCATGTTTGTATGTGTTTGGTTCTGCTGTTGCTGCAGTAGGAGGAGGAGGAGGAGGAGGAGATGAAGAGGACCGGAGAGAAGTGACATGAGGGGGAGGGACCAATGAAATGTGTCCTGCCAGTTACGGCTGCCAGACAGTATTTTATCCAATACATGATATGAACACATGGTACACACAGACACGGTACACACACACACACGGGACTCCCCCCCCCCCCACACACACACACACACACAGGGTTCCATTCGGGGTTGGGGGGGGGGCAGCTTTACTGAGGAATCCAATGCACTGAAAATGCACCAGAAGAGTTTTTATGCCTTTATTGCATTATGCAGGGAACAAAAAAGAAAATTATCAAGAAAATGATCAAAATAAGCCACAACCTGAGTAAAAACAAGACCAAAAATCCACTATACCATATATGAGCATTTCATTCTTTAAATGTAAAATATAATAAGATGTATACGAATAAAGATTTACTTACTTAAGTGATTATTTAAAATGAAAAAATAAGCATAAAATTACCAGGAAATAACCAAACAAAATGAAGAAAAATGATCAGGATATCCCCAAAATTGACTAAACAAAGAAAAATAACAAAAATAATAATACTGCACATAATTAACAAAATAATAAAGAAAATGCTCAAAAAAGGACCATTTTTCCCAAAATGAACAAAATTAGCAACAGAATGAACAAATACAACCAAAAAATGTATTGTAAATGGTTCATTTTGAAATCATCGTGAACAAATTAAGTGATAAATCAACAGAAATGACAAAATAATCCACAAAATGAACCAAATAATCATGAAAATGAATCAAATGTATTGAAAAAGGAATAAAAACAGTCCCAAAATGAACAAAATAAGCAACAAAAAGCAAAAAAACATTATTTACATGAACAAAATAATCAAGAAAATGAACAAAAATTTATTCACAGTGAACAAAATAAATCATTATTTATGTAATTTAGAGACCATAAAGAAAAAAAAAAAACAAGGACTATAATGATGGAAATGAAGCAAACTGATGAACAGAAGAACATAATGCATCCCGAAGGTTTGAAGACGAGCCTCATATGTCTCTGGGGAATAAGACATGAAGCTACGGAATCCCAGAAGAGACAAAATACAGACTGAACCTCTCGAACGGTGAGAAAATACACGATGAGGAACAAATCAATAAAGCTGTGGGAATTTTAAAAACAACAAATGAGGAGCAAACGAATAAGGTGGAAATATGAAGAGCATAAAACAACTTTAAATGCGTTTATATTTAATCTACATCGTTTTGTTATGTTTGATATTCGCTCCAGCAGGTAAAATATTTCCCTGTTGCTATTCAGATGTATTCCTCTTTTTTTTTTTTTTTTTTTGGTGCTCGTGTGATTCCACCTAAACAAATGAGTCCTCCTGCAGAAATGATGCATCATCTCAAAAATCCATGAACAAAACTCCCACATTCACAGAACATGTCAACGAAAGCACAAACAGGGACGAGAACAACAACGAGACGCTGAGGGTTTTTTAAAGCGCTCTGCACCAAATGCAGACTTTTCCAGGGTTAGTTTGCATTTTTCAGTGTCACAAGTCTTTACTGGATGCTCGAAAGTGAATGAAAAGCCAAAACGCACCCCAAGATTATACAGCATGTTTGTGTTACTTCATGACAAAAAGCCTTATTTCGGATTTTCATGCGCCTTTACTTTTGTTTATGAATGTTGCATCCATACGTGTTTGCTCGTACTATTGTGGGTTTGTATGAAGACTTATTACTTTTTTTGTTGCTCTTCACTGCATCTCAATGAGTCTGTCCATCTGTCCCCATAATGTCCATAACAACATTTCTCAGCAAAATCTGGCACAAACAAACAAAACTCGGACAAAAATTGTTTTTTGCTTGTCACAAGGTTGTCGTGACCCCAAACTGTGGCCATGACGACTGACGGAACTGCACAGACCTGTTACGATGCAAGGATAAAGGTTGCCATCCATGCATTTATCCATCCTTCCTTGCATCCTCCCCTTCGTACCTCCTTTCCTTCCAGCTGCATGTCGTTAGGAGTGAGCAGACGTCCTGCATCGTTGCATGTACGTAGTATTTCAGTGAGGGCAACTAATTCAGCATAAATAGACATTGTGTAACTACGGTAACATTGTGAGTTTGTGCTGTTGTGGTTATTGAATGTATACTTATTACGGCTGACTGTCATTCAAATTACCGCACCTCATGGATAATAAAAATTCTCAGAACGTGACATGTAACATAAGCTATGTTTCGATTTCTGTGCATGTCTTTTTTCCATGTCATTTCATCACGGCATATTCAGACGTTGCTTTTTTTTCTTGCAGGCGCAGTGAGAAAAATAATCCAATGTTGGAAAATTGACTCGCGTCTCCGCTTCACATGTGATGCAGCCTGATTTGGCTGACCAAATTTCGATTTTCTGACATATCACAATTTCATCCAACTCTCTAACGGCCAACTGGGAGAAATAATTGTTGTGCACAGCATAACAAAGGATTCAATCCGACTCCACAATGAGGCATCCGGTGCGAGAATTAGGTCAAAAAATGAGCTGAACTGGGACGTGTGAAAAAGGTCCAAAAGTTTTTATTTGATTTGCAAATTATTGTTCATATTTTTGAATAGCGCGACATGTGTCTGAAAGGTGGAGTTGGATGATCACGCTGGGATTGAGTTTTGTTCATTGTCCTGCCTTCCTCTCCCTCTGTTTTGTCTCCATGTCTGTGGAAAACACTCATCGCTCATCATCTATTATTGAAGAGCTTCAGCATTTAATTATAAATGACTGCGTCCCTTTGAGAGCGCTAATGAATCCCCTCTCATAGCACACGCTGCTGCTCGCACTGTTTTCACTTCCACAAAGAAGAGCTCAGGTGTTTTTCTCAGATCGCAGCTAGGTCCTAATTGCTGCACCAAAAAGATGACAGTAAAAAAAATGTTACTCATGAAAAATCGCTCAGCATAATGAAGAAAGGCTGGCATCCGACGTGTGATTTGCAAACAGTCGCATCTCGGAGAACTCAGGTTCAGGTAAAGTTTAACCTGC
Source organism: Pseudamia nigra (assembly GCA_029823295.1). Classification (NCBI taxonomy): domain Eukaryota; kingdom Metazoa; phylum Chordata; class Actinopteri; order Kurtiformes; family Apogonidae; genus Pseudamia; species Pseudamia nigra. The sequence continues at coordinate 12,056 of JAQQAE010001450.1, forward strand.
AACTGTTCGTACCTTCTGTTCTAAAGATTTCTTGTGAATCAGAAGGTAGATTTACAAAACACGAGCCTTGAAAGCCAGATTCTGATGCCTTTAAGTGTTTATGGCAAGAAAAGCATCGATATTAGGCTCATTTGCATCTGAAAAATAAAAATCCACCGCACACAGTCTACTTAATTTTTCTGAAATAAATACACCTAACTAACAAACAAACAAACAAACCACACACTCGTATCCTATTCATAACCATAAGACATAATGGAAGCCCACGTCCATCCATCCATCCATCCCAACACGTCATCCAGCTCCTCAGGAGGGCACCCCAAGGTGTTCTAAGGCCAGTCGACAGATACAGTAATATGAAAAAGTTTAGGTTTAATTTCTATGTATTAATTTATAAATCAGTAGGTGCTTGGATTTCATTTTGATCTATCAAATAAGTGATGGATACAGTAATATTTCAGCAGTGAAATGAGGTTTATTGGATGAGCAGAAAATGCAACATGCATCAGAACAAAATTAGACACATGCAGAAATTTGGGCACCCTTGTCATTTTGTTGATTTGAAAATCTGTAACTATTTAGCACTGATTAATTGGAACACAAAATTGATAGAAGACAACAAAAAGCGATGACGGAGATTTCAGCTGTCAGTGTCCGCTGTGAGGAACATATTGATGAAATGGAAGAACCACGGTCACAGTTCTTGTTCAGGCCAGAAGTGTCAGACCGAGAAACATATCAGAGGCAAAGGTGAAGCATGGTGAGAACGATCAAAGACGACCCACAGGCCACCTCCAAACACCTACGACATCATCTCGCTGCAGACGGTGTCGCTGTGCATCGTTCAACAATTCAGCGCACTCTGCATAAGGAAAAGCTGCATGGGAGGGTGATGTGGAAGAAGCCTTTTCTGCTCACACGCCACAAACAGGATCGCTTGGGGCATGAAAAAGCACATTTGGACAATCAGTGCTGTGGACTGATGAGTCAAAAATTGAGTTATTTGGTCATAACGTGGGGTGATATGCATAGTGGTGAAAGAACACAGCATTCCAAGAAAAACATGTGCTACCCACAGTAAAATTTGGTGGAGGTTCCATCATGCATTGGGGTTGTGTGGCTAGTGGCGGTACTGAGAATCTTGTTAAAGTCAAGGGTCACATGGATTCCACTCAGTATCAGCAGATTCTTGAGAATAATGTTCAAGAATCAGTCACAAAGTTGAAATTAAACCGGGGCTGGATATTTCAACAAGACAATGACCCAAAACACAGCTCGAAATCTACTCAGGCATCATGCGGACGAACAAATCAATGTTCTGGAATGTTCAGACCTAAATATTATTGAAAATCTGCGGGATGATTGGAAGTGGGCTCGACGACCTTCAAACCTAACTGAACTGGAGATGTTTCGTAAGAAGGAATGGTCCAAAATTGAGTATTTTCAGACACGGTAGAACAAGGTAGGTTTTTCTGCTCTTTCGCAACACAAATAAAGGCATCAAATGATGGTCGCATCACAGCAACAAGGTTGAACCTTTGTATCAGTGCTGCTTACACACTGCCTGGCCAAAAAAAAGGTCACCACCTGGATTTACCGGTAACTCAGCCAATAGGTGGGAGGCTCCCATTGGATAATTTCTGTATGGGTGATTATGTTTCAGCTGGAAACAAGTGATATAAGAATAGTGGGGAACGAAGATCCTCGAAGAAAAAATGTGGTTGTAAAAAAATCTTGAATGATGATGAGCGGTGATCACTTAAATGTGTGTTGAAATCAAACTGTTAAAGATCAAAAATGAAAATTAGCATCATGAATAAGTAAAATGCATGATTAATTAGGGTTGTACTATAGTCTTCATTTAAATGCAAGTAAATCTAAGTGTTAACATCACTGCGTTATGTTCTATTTTGCATCTGTCAAGCCAGCATAGACACAAACGGTTTTTACTTATTTTGAAAAACACACGGTGTCGACGCATGTGAAAAGCTGTGGTTTTAGGTGTTGTTTCATTTCCTCACACTGTTCCCAGGGTGAAAATGAAACTTGTTTTCACGTGTGATGCAGCTGCAGAGTTTTACATCCAGGTTTCAACTTTAAAATGACACTGTGTTTTCCAATGCTGTTTCAGTGCTTCACCTCCTCCTCAGAGGTCTTTAGTCTCTCCTCCTTCATCATGAAACCTCAGATGTGCTACATCAGAGGGGGATGTAGCCCCACTTTCTGCCACTTTTCAACTCTCCCTCTGCCTTTTCTAATCTCATTAACATTTGACATTTCCATTCGCTCCTCGTCCTCCGTCGCTGAGCCGCTCACTCTGCCGCAGATTCTGGGCGAAACCCTCCAAACTTTAAATCCGACTCCAGGAGATGTATGTAAATGTATGTTTCCCCGCAGGACAGATTTGACTCTTTTCATCTTTATCTTTCACTTTTCTGCAAAAGTGGGTAAATGTACTTACTGTATATTAATGTAAATTTAAATCACAAATATTCTACCTTATAGGCACTGATTTAAATGGTTCGATTTCAGGAGGGATTTGTCCCTCTCAGTGGCAGTATTTTGCAAATTGACATATGTAACTTTAGCTTTACTTACATTTTTTTTATTACTAATTTATGCTCATGGCTGGATTATTTGTCCTTTTTTTGGTTCAGTTTCTTGAGAATTTTGTTCATTTGGTGTAATGTTTCTGTTTTGTTTAGTTTATGGATTATTTTGTTCATTTTTGCTTATTTCAAGTATTGTTTTGTTCAGTTTTCTTCATTTTTTTGAATATTTTACTCATTTTTGTTCATTCTATCCATTTTCATTCATTTTGGTTATTAGTTCCATCATTTTTTATTTATTTTTGTATTATATTATTTAGTTTTCATCATTTTATGGATAATTATGTTCATTTTTGTTCATTAGTGGATTTTTTTGTTCAGTTTTGTTCATTTTTGTTCAATATTTGGTAATTTGATCGATTTAGTATTTGATTTTGTGGATTAATTTGTTGTCTTCATTTTTGTTAATTTTTGGTTGTTGTGTTTATTTTTGTCTTTTTTGGTCATTTTTGCTCATTTAGTGGATTATGTTGCTTAGTTTTGTGAATTTTATGGATTGTTTTATTCAGTTTTATTCATTTGATAATTATTTTTGTTCGTTTTTGGGCTAGTTTGTTCATTTTATTTTACTGTCTTCATTTTTTTGGTCATTTTTGTTCATTTAGTGGATTATTTTGTTTAGTTTTGTTAATTTTATGGGTTGTTTTATTTAATTTTATTTGTTTGCTAATTATTTTGTTCATTTTTGGGCTAGTTTGTTCATTTTGTTTAGTATTATCTGCATTTGTTTGGTCATTTTCCTTCATTTATTGAATTATTTTGTTCATTGTTCATTTTATTGCTAATTTAGTTAGTCATTTTTGTTCATTTAGTGGATTATGTTGCTTAGTTTTGTGAATTTTAAGGATTGCTTTATTCAGTTTTATTCATTTGCTAATTATTTTTGTTCATTTTTGTGCAAGTTTGTTCATTTTGTTTATTATTATCTTGATTTTTTTTGGTCATTTTCCTTCATTTAGTGGATTATTTTGTCCATTGTTCAATTAAAGGAATATGAATGACCAAACTAAAGGTTTGGTTCATTTTTGTTGGTTTTATGGAAGTTTTGTCCATGTAATTGTGTGACTTACTTCATTTTGCTGATTTTGGTTCATATTTTGTTTGGTGATTTTGTTCATTTTTCATTTTTGTTTATGTCACCGACACTGGTTTCACTTTCCAGATGCTCGTCTGAGGAGCAGGTCTTGTTTTCTTCCGCCCTCCGCTTTGCTCCGTCAACTCTCTCTAACTCTGCGTGAGCCTCTCTCGCCCGCCTCTCTCACTGACAGATCATCAATGAGCAGCAGCAGCAGGACACTGGGCCGAGCCTCTGGCTTCAGCTGCATGGATTTCCAATGGGACTGTTGACCCAGAGCATGGAGAGGTCACAGTGGACACACTGTGTGTGTGTATGTGTGTGTGTGTGTGTGTGTGGGTGCATAAACACACAAGGGCCCACCAGGGCCACCAAAACCATGCTGACCTCCTGGGATAATGTTCCAGTCTTAAAGGTGCTGTCTACAGTGTCGGGAAACTAGCCAGAAGCCGACTATGCACGGCAGACTGATAAACACGAGACCTGCCAGTCAACACAGTTGTCAAGCTAGTACGTCTGTTCTTTTCTTACCTGTACCAGATGTTGAAGGAATCTGAAATGCAGGCTCCTCAGTCGCCCTACGACTATAACTGTTTGACGCCTGTTCGAGCATATACTGTATAGTGAACTACTAAGAATGATCCGCTACTAGCTAGTTTGCCAACATTGTAGACTGCACCTTTAAAGTTTATGGGACAGAAAAGACATCACAGTCAAAGACAATTTTCTAATCCCGACTGGATTATGCCACCATTTACACATACAATGGTGGTCAAGGTTTATAAATCAGGAACTTCCTCACAGAAATAGAAAAATGTCAGTTTTGTGTGGACTTCGTTACTGTCTCGTGAATATGTTGGAACATCAACATGGCCAGTTCCCGAGCAAAGTTAATCTTTTTTGGAGAAGGAAGTTGTGAAAAAGGTAAAAATCATTCCAGTTCTGCTGCCGAGACTTTTCAACAGCTCTGAAAAGATTGTGGAGAAACAAAGCTGTGGCTCAGGCCACGTTCACATCGCAGGTCTTAATGCTGAATTTGGATTTTTTGCTGAAATGCGTGGTTGTTCGCATTATATTTTAAACGTGACATCCATCAGACTCCAGTGTGAACAGCCTGGCGGCTCTGAAGTGACGCAGATGTGACGCCACACTCAGCGGCTGGTGGCGCTAATGCACCAGTAAGTTGTTTGCCAATTGTCATAAAACACTAAAGAAGAAGCGCATTGTATTTTCAAAAGTAAATACAGATGCTACATATTTCAGCGCGTGTGCCTCAATTTTGAAGTAGTTGTACAGTCGGAGTTGACAAAATTATGACGGAGTGATTCCGAGTCCATTGTTTACATCTGGTTTTGCTGCTTCGCGCCTCCTCCGCTGCAGAATTGTGACGGTTGAGACAGAATCTCTGTGGGATTTTGGGATTAAATTTAAAATATACATTCTAGGGATGTGTGAGATTAAGATTTACTAGTTCATTTATGTATTTATTTTCAGCTTTTTTTTCCCCCACAAATCAATTCACACACACAGATAAGTGAATTCCAAAAAAATACATGAATAAATAAATGAATTAAAAAATACAGCAATACAACACAACAAAGGCTCAGACTCCTCCACACGAATACCTTCACATTTTACACACAAATCCCTGTCGCATTATTGCTGAAATCCCAGGCTCTACATAGTTCAAGTAAGGTTCCCGTGTCTTAAAAAATCGGTCTGTTTTTGAATATAATGTGCATGTAAGTTATTCCAATGAACACTGTCTGCTAGTCCTTTTCATAATCCGATGCCATAAGATGTTTTGTTCTTGCGTAAGTCAAACTACAGTGCAGTCTCTTATTTTTGGAGGGTACAGACATGCATCGAAGGCCCAAAATCAGTCCATTTCTATTTCTCTCAACAGATTTACTAGTTAAATGAAACGAGGATGTGTCTCCTTTAAGGCCATGTGTTTGATTTCGACCTAAAAAAATCTGTATGTCTGTCAATATTCAGTAATTTTTGCATCTTTTCTGAGGGTGTTTTCACACCTCAAAGACCAAACCAAGGTTCATGTTTTTGTTACATAATGTACATTCAGCAGTTTGCGCTCACGCTGCAATTTTAGCAGCAGACTGTCCTGTCCTGTTGTCATCATTCACATCCGCCGTCTCACTTTATTTTACTTTATTTGCATATCGTTTATTTGCCTCAAAATTGTTCCGTCTTGTTTTCTTGTTTTCACAGTGACAGCTTTTCAAAACTGACAGAACCACTGTTTAGGATTTATGAAAAACGGTTCGGCAGCAGTGTTACCATCGGGGTCAAATCACACCACAGTCCGTTCGAGCTGCAGTTTAGAGGCTGATCATCTGTCACGAGGAGACGAATTTCACCACAATGAAAGGAGACATTTTTATTTAGCTTGATGACTCTGACTTGACATAAACATTTGGCTAGGATGCAACATGAAATTTCTGTCAGCTTTCATTGTTTGTGTTTGAGATTAAAGAAGTTAACGACCTTTCCTGACCTCGGACAGTTAGATAATTTGATCTAAACTCGGAGGGAAGCGGAACAGAGTGTGGTTGAGGATAACACACAGTGCCCTGCTGAGGGCGGCGATGACAGGACTCTGATTGGCTGTGGCAGAGGTTTAGCAGGTGTGTTACCGGGCAGACGTGGCAGGAGGTGGATGCGAGGTCATCTTTCAGACTGCGTGATGAGCTTGGATCTGAAGTTGCTGAGTCGGCTGCAGATCCGCTCAGGACGGCAGCGTCTGATGGAGGTCGAAGTCTGTCGGATGTTCGGCATGTCAACACCTTCATCACGGTTCTGGATGTGTGATGAAGTCGCTCGGGGCTGCACGGGTCACTGCGCTCTCTGAAACACAAACAGCTCCAGAATAAGAAGATCTCAGGTGCACATGTCTGAACATCCTGCTGTAAATTCTGTTTCTTCTACAGCTTATTAGTGTAAACATCACTCATCCGTGGTAACAGCTCTGGTGAGGATCGTATCGCCATCATCCGTCCATTTTCCATTTGTAACTTTGTCAGTTACTGTTTGTACTTTGCAGAGTCATAGAGGACTGGATCGAAACAGAGCCGACACCGGGAGAAGATGAGGTAAATCCTGGACCGGCTCAATACAGACATGACATGTAGAGACAAATAACCATTCCCTCCTAATAGCACCGTTCAATATCTAAAAATATCTTGTGATGAGAGAAAAATGTCATCTTGTCATTTATTTGGTTTTGTCATAACTCAGACTCGCCACAGCAGCAGTTTTCCTGTTTCGAGTGATGTCCTGTGTATCCCACGTGTACAGTACACGGGCAGACAAATACTACGAAGACAACACAAAGAAACTTGTTTTTGCCTCTAAACAGAGTAAATGGAAACAATATTCAAATGAAAGGACTGTTGCTTTATCATTAAGTACAAGATTAAACGTATTTGATTGTGATGTCACAACTTGGGTTTTATTCCAGATTCATATTTTGTGTTTCAACATGCTCTTTACCCTCCAGGTGATGAAAATGGAAAATGCACGTTAATTGTCATTGATACAGTGTCAGATCCAGAACCAGGAAAAATGAAACCTGCGCGTAATTCGGGCATGTGTGGAAGTCCGTGCCTAATTTTTTTGTCCAATCACTGTCATGTGAAGCTGGAAAAACCCAGCAGTCCCCACTCATCTTGCCACGCTGCTGCCCACACGTGACCATCGCTCACCCTCAGATCCAAAAAATAATCTCCTGCGCCTCCTCAGCCTCTCCCTGAATTCGGCTGAATCAATAACAGTATATAAAACCACAAGGCGTACTTCGTGTGTACTCTAGTTTCATCATATAAATTATGAAGCCAGGCCCTGCTAGGGGAGTTTAAGGGGGGCTAGATCCCCTCTCAGGTCGGCAGGCCAAAGTGTCCTTGAGCAAGACATTGAACCCCAAGTTGCTCCCAGTGGATGAAATGAAGCAGTGAAAACCCCTTTAAGTGCCGTAGGGCAGAAAGGCGCGATACGAGTGCAAGACCATTTACCATCTGAGATCTCAGGGCTCGTCTGTGTCAAGTCCCACGGCATCTCTGAGCAGAGTCGCTGCCAAAATAAAAGGCATATAAGGTCGAGACAAGAGCGTCATGACCAAAGTGTAAAAGCACATTATGTTAAGCACTGGTTACTGTCAATCAAAAAAAAAAAAATCTGATTAAAGATATGGTTAGAAGCTCGGCCATCTGGAAGGGGCTCAGAGTAGAACCTCTGCTCCTCTGCTCCACATGCCTCCTGGACCCTCCCTGGTGAGGAGATGGAAGTCTTGGATTCTCTGCTTGGGATGCTACTCCATGACCCAGGTAAGCAGAAGATGATGGTTGGTTGTATAGATTACATAATAATGGACAAACCCTCTGTGACATCACTGATTGGTTCCTGCTTTGCCTTATTGGCATCACTGAGTTCTGCGTCTGATCCAATACTGGACTGGTAAGTGGTGTGTGTGTGTGTGGGGGTGTGTGTGTGTGTGTGTGTGTGTGTGTGTGGGTGTGTGTGTGTGTGTGTTTGTGAAGCTGAATGAAATTTTGAATCCTTCAGCTAAGACATACCTGTCAATTAAAGTGCCTATTCCCTTAATTATGCACAAATATCGAGGTCTGGACCATATAAAGATTTGATCATCGACTATGCATAAAAGATGGACAGACCCTCCATAACATCATCCATATTTGTTTTGAAAGGCAATTTAGACGCTCAAACAAGGGGCCTCTGGGTGGCACCGTGTTGGCACCATTGGTCACTCACTCTGATCTAAAAATGGACTTGAAGGTGGAGTGGAACTGAGGAGAGTTTGATAAAATGGTAAACAACTGCGGCTTGAACGCACCTGTCAATCAAAGCGCCTGAGCAAACACTGGGGTCTGGGTCTAAATGAGTACGTTTACTCCGTACAGTGTTCACAGGTGGAAATAAACTCTAGCGACCAAAACCATGGTTTGTACCAGGCTGTATCTGTGCTCTGCATTTGGCCATTCAGGGGATTCACTCACTTTCGGAGGTTGCCCCCTGGTGGACACTGAGGTTGCATCCGGTTTTGACCCTTCAGCATCAGCCTCAACCAAGGACGACGCTGCTTGGACAAATCTGAGTAACTTACACATTTTGTTGGAATGTTAAACCTCACCTAGGATTCAACTAAAATAAATCACAGTAATGTTAGTCATTATTTCATGCCCTCGTTACACCATTTTATCAACGTGTTGTGGTTGTAGTGCAGTGTGCGGCCTGTAGGGTGCGCTCTGTGACCTCAGCGTGTCCACCTACCTGTAAGAAGTGCACAACCTCGGATGTGATGTCGGTTGTCAGCTCCTCGGGCTGCAGAAGGGTCAGGTGGGTGTTATCGATCGGTGCAGCATCATCTCCCACGTGAAGCATCGCCTTCACCAGAGGTCAAAGGTCACAGAGTCAGCTTCAAGCCCGCCCTGAATACATCTCCCCTCGTATGAACTTCTGCGGTTTTCTCTGGTGGCTCACATTCACACATGGAGGCTGCAAACCGGGTAGTGTTCCATCGATCGATTCATGATCAATAGTCAACATTAAACTTTATTATGACACGGCTGCCGACGCTGCAGAGTCACATGACCAGCCTTCAACTGCGAGTGAGTGGATTTAACTCCAACTTTTCCCCGTATGTTTTAAATCTGACTCACCTGAACTTCTCCTCTCCGTCTCTGACTCATCTCTGTCTCTGCAGTGAGTTCGCTCCACTTGTCTCATCCTGGTTTTGACTCACTTTTTAGAACAAGAAACCTCTCGGTCTCCAAGGTTTTGACTTAATCTTGAAGCTTTGACCAGGACTCGTTGTGGACTTTAATGTGCTTTCGGTGCTGTAAGAAAAGTATGTATCCCTTCCACATTTCTTACACGTTTCAGATCATAAAAGCATGAACAGCCTGTTTAAGGTCATGCCACAGCACGCTACAGATTTCTGTCCAGACTTTCACAAAACCTTCGTTTTATTTGATTATTGATTTGAGTCATTCAGAGGTGGACTTGCTGCTGTGTTTCAGATCGGTGTCCTGTTGCAGAACCCAAGAGCACTTGTGCTTAAGGTCATGAACCGATGTCCAGACGTTCTCCTTCGTGGTTTTCTGGTAAATACCATCCGACTCATTCTCACTCCTAAGTCGTCCCACATTCCGGTTTGTGCCAAACTGATGCGCTCAGAGCTCAATCTTGTCACCAGGTGATGTGATGTTACATCTGCAGCTTCATATTAGGCAAAGGTACAGAAGGTAATTTCAGAGCATGGATTTTCATGTGGGAGACTGGGAATCGACTCCCGTTTTAAACAGTGTATTTTTGTACATGTTGGGTCTAATCCTCACCCAAAAAAGCCCCTTCACATCAACTGTACGTCTCCACCACTTACAAAGTAGCTTTAAGCCAAAACTCCTTGTGGAAGTGGAGACAATGACACATCATTACCATGGCAATGGTCTCGGTGTTGGCCTTTCTCCGTTTGTCATGTCATAACTTGGGAGTTAGAATGTCTCGATTAATTATGTTAATTAAAGTTGCCCAGGTCCTAAAGTAGTAAAGCAGCCCCACACCATCACATACAGTATCACCACTGTGTCGACTGCTGGTATGATGTTCTGGTTATGACTGTGTTAGTTTTGCACCCGATGCACCAGGACATCGTCCAGTTGTGGATCACGGCTCTCATCGTGGTTCGCTGACGTCCCAAAGCCTTTGAAATGGCTTCAGAACTGTAAGGAGAAAGTTTCTGTTTCTTGCGTGTTCATTGTATTGGATGAAGGATGAGATAAACAGTATTTTTAGCCAATTTAAATGACAAAGCAGAGGTCACCCTCAGCATGCAATGAGGAACGAATGACCCCCGCCCCCAGTCCTGGAGCTTCTCCATTTTTATACATTGTCACAGAAAAAAAACCCTTCTGGTAGGTGTGTCCATTCTTCTCGTGTCCTATGAAGATCCTCCTCCCAGGTCGTGACTCCTATGATGATTCCACCAGGTGGCCACCTACTGCCCCGAGGCATCTGTAGACTGTAACCAGCACCAAATGGCCTAAAGCCAGTTTAGTTTGCCTTCCCCAGTCACCGTTAACATTTTATTTACCCCTGGCCTTTCTTTGACCTGAAAGAGGTCGCATGTTGTTGCTTAGCCTTTCTGTGACCTGAAAACAGCTGAATTAAAACAGCTTTGTAGCAATGCATTTTACACTTTAACAATTTATCAATCTCTTATTTTATAATTATTCCTCACATAACCCATTCCGGACTGATTCCTCCGGCTTTTTGAGATTTTTTACTGTACTTCACTTTGTTCTGTTGAAGAGATTTCTTGATTTAACAGGTGTGGGGATAATAAGGCCTGGGTGTGGCAGTGAAATTTCCTCAAATTTCCTCAACTTTTCTCTTTCCAAAAATGTGGTTAGTCACACTTCCACAATTTAACAAGAGGGGGCAAATACTTTTTTATGTATGGTGTGGATACCTTTTTTTCCCTTAATAAATGGAATCATAATGAAGTGTATTTTCAAACGTTTAGGTTTACAAATACAAGAACGTAAACAAAGTGAACGTGTACCCACAGTCACAGAGTTTGACCTCTGGAGGAAAGAGGTCAAACTCCAGATGTGAGGCAGTAATTGACAGGTCAGACATGATTTCCTCACCTCATTTAACAGTCTGGTGAACGTAGGATTCAGCTGACTGCAGTGGGCAATTTTTGATGCTTGAAAAACGCTTCGAAAACAGAAATTTTTAGAAAGTGGTACTAATTCTGACAGAGCAAACATTTAACCGAGGTGATGAAGTCCAACAATGAAACGAACAAAAATTCACAGCTGGGGTTTTGGAGCAGAAGAAATGGAGGGAGTGTATTTCGAATTTCTGTGAAAAATGTTTTTTCATGGAGGAAACTGCAAGGATCTAAACATTCATATCTGATAAATGTTCACGACGCAAAACCTGCTTCAAAAAAGTGTTTCCAGTCCCCTGATCCACATTTATTATTTTGCAAAAAATGTCAAAAACCGCCTGTAGCTGGCAAAAAAATATATAGCTGTGTGTTTTGGGAAGTTTACAGTATTTTGTTAAAAAAAAAAAAAGCGGTTAATTTTGTTGACGTTGATATATTTTTGCGGATGGAAACGAAAACTAAAAATTAAGTCAATAATTGAGACGAAATCTATGACTAAATTGACAGGAATTTTTGTCAACAAATAAAAGACAAGATGAAAATAGTAAGAAATAGATGGACGTGGCTGATGAAATCTGATCAAAAGGAGGGAAAGATACGAGGAAAGACAAAAGAGCAATTCGGAAAAATGGAAGAGGCGGGACTGGATGAGAAGAGAACCAATCAGAGCGCACCTTACAGAGAAGCTCGCCACCGTTTTGAACACGGTCCCGGGAAGACGACAGGCGCAGAGACGACGACGAAAAAAGACCAAGAAAATGTCCAGGACAAAAACGAGGGGACATTTGTCGCCCATTTTGCGTTTGACAACGTGAAGTCGGCAAAACAAAGTGTCAAACATTCGACATTTGAACAGACATTTATAGAAAACCCACCTGGACATTTTCTCAAAAGGTGAATCCGTTTAGACTTTGCCTAAAAATGTGACAAATTGATTTATTGGAGAGTTGAGTAAAATAGTGTCAGCTTCATCATGTTAGAAGCTCGTCATGTTATGTTACTGTCATGATACAAACATGATTAAGGCCAATATTTATGTATTTTTTATAATGTTTTACAGGTACTAGTTAAAATGTCACGATATTATTGGATTAGTGTCATGTGAAACGTGACAATATCCACCTGCTTCCATTACATGACATTTTTATCAAGGGAAAAAGTGATAAAATTGTATGTTACGTTGGTCCCACCTCACGTCCAACTCCTGTAATATTTACTGCTTAAAAGTAAATTTAAATGTAAAAGTATAAGTCGTCATGTATTTTGAAACAAGTTGCCGAAGTCGACTGATGAAGGCAGTAAACCAAGCGCAAAAAAACCCCCAAAAACGTCCCCGCAGAACATTGCAGAGGTTCTGTTAAGTCGTACAAAGCAGTTTCCTTTAGTATACATACATTTAAATAATTAAAAAAACATTTTAATCGAAAATAACAAGCAATTTTAGTTGACTAAAATCAGACTAAAACTAAAATAAATCAGATGTGTAAGACTAAGATTAATTTTAGTCAACAGACTAAGACTGAAACAAAATAAAAATTTCTCTTTATTATTATTATTATTATTATAGTGACAAACCAGATCTAAATATTCTCATAACAGTAGTGTTTGGAAAAATGTCTGTTTTTTTTTTTTTCTGGAAATCCAGTTTAAATTTGGACCCGTTGGGAGATAATCCCATTTCTTTGCTCCGTGCTCTCGGAGGACGGTGGCGTCGGCGCTCGACGTGGCTGGATCGATTCCTCACACTCCTGTGGTTTGGTTTGGTTTGGTTTGGTTTGGTTTGGAAGGTAATTCTCTGTCACGGCTGCTCTCGCCTGTTTCCAATGACATGCTGAGGCTCCCTGGAGTTTTACCTGTGAGTGGGTTGGCATCTCTGGCTCAGAGGTTCACATATTCAGCCCTGATGCCTGTAGCCAGAGCTACTAGCAGTGCTAACAAGCATGGTCTGTCATCAGAATCAGAATCAGAATCAGAATCAGAATCAGAATCAGAATGAACTTTATTGCCAAACATGCTTTTACACATACAAGGAATTTTACTT